>CM034149.1:13366041-13620731 GCA_019776745.2 Taxus chinensis
AGGTGAGTCCAAAATTTATGATTACTTGTTTCATAATAATTTTCATTCAATTTCATAATCTTTTATATTTTATATGAGATATTAATAGTGTGTTGAATTATAACAGGCCATAGTTGTTATTTCTTCCATAAGATATGTTGCTATAAGAGGACATTTGCCACCAGAGTTTGGAGATTCAGATATTTTTACAAGGCATCCAAAGATAGTAACCCCATATTTAAAAATTTCTCAAGTAAAATGGATGAGGAGTTCCCTAACACCTCATTCAATCAACACAACAACAATTCCAATGCTCAAAGGTATGTACATATTTCTATTTGTTTTAATGTTTATATAGTTTCTTAACATTAATAAGTTTTTAATTTGTTTATAAACAAATTAACAGAAATTAAATCTTTAAAAAAAAATTGGTGATCAATAAAATATATCAGAAATATGTAAATACAACATACAATGAGAGATAAGTACAAGTAACAAGAGGAAAATGACTTAGATGATTCCTAGCTGTCTAGACTAAATTTGGGCTGGTGACAGTGAAACATGCTCAATATAAATAGTGCATGCTTCATATGGGATATAGTGATCCACATGTGTGTTGGATAGTACACCTAAGTATGGTTAGTAGCGCTTGAGTATGTCCAAGACCGCTTGGGGCACTAGTGTCTGATATGGGCGCTAGTGTCCTAGAGAAGAATACGGATCTAGTTATTTCAGTGTCTGATAATTTCACCTTCACCTTGATCTGTATCATATCCACTTTGTTTTAATTTTTTCTTTTCACACCTCTACCTACAAAAAAAATCATATCTAGCTGCACAAGACTCAAGCGGGCATTAGATGGAATAAAGTATGCACATGTTTGAGTCAAACTGACCTTGTCAGTCACCCCATTTTGATTGTCACAAAGTGTTGCATAAAATTGCAGACACAATGTATTTATGGCGTGTGGGTGTGTGTGATAGAATAATGTCCCTTGAAGCTAGGTTTCCCTTGTGCAAGTTGCAAAAATATAGTGGGCTACAACTACTTTTTCCCCAAGATAATATTTTTGATGGAATTTAGAATCTTATCTTCCTATGTAGTGAATGATGTATCCCAAATGCAGCCACCAAGTTTTCCTTTTTCCCAAGAACTAGATAGAAAATAGTGACCATTTTTCCCCTTTAGAATGGTTAGTAGGTTTTGTGTGTGTGTGTGTGTGTGTGTGTGTGTGTGTGTGTGTGTGTGTGTGTGTGTGTGTGTGTGTGTGTGTGTGTGTGTGTGTGTGTGTGTGTGTGTGTGTGTGTGTGTGTGTGTGTGTGTGTGAGAGAGAGAGAGAGAGAGAGTCCTTTATTTGGATTTTGAAACTTAGTGACACTAAAGGCAGTGCCAAATGATAATTTAAAATATAAGAAAGCATGGAGAAAAGTACCAGGAATAGACATTAACGCCTGGGCACTAGTGTCCTTACTGGGTGTTATTATCCCTAGGACAAGAAACATAAACTAGACAATGGATAGAGACATTGATCCATGTGACATGACCATAAAGTATACGACAATGTCACAATCAAAATCAATCAAAATCAATAGGATTATGAGAGGTGTCACCAGTGTCTAATTTTATCACTTAGGAATCATGCATATAACAACATACTAGAGGTGTAATGTAATAGTAATAAGTGTATAATTTTGTGTCAAAATTTCCCCCCCTGTGTTATTTGGATGAAATTCAATAGTATAAATGATATAAGAAATACATATCTGTATAGGGATGAAGAATCCATAGTTAAAGACATGCCAAAAGTAATAATCACAACGTGGTGAATCATGGATCATCACTCTGACCAATGTGGAGTCACTTTATCATCATAAAAGGTGTAACCAGATGAAAATATGTCATACGAGATGTAGAAAATTTTGAACCTTGGAAATGGTAGGAGGGTTTTGGAGTGATAAATTTTGGGACCGATGTGAAAACTAATAGGATTTTGGCATCCTGGCACTAGAAAAATATTGTTGGGAGATTGGTCAGCTTCTCTCTCCATCCATGACACTTCATCAAAATAGTTTCTACCATTGTAGATGGAAATGAAGTAATTATTACCTTACCTACTAGTCACAGAAAACCCACGTAAAGTGGATAGGAGAAGGAAATGACATCTCATTTCCCCCACTTTACATCATAAGGGTGCAAACTGGTCAAATAGAATAAATTTTTTATTATATATCATAGATTGGCTCCAAAGTTAGGTCATCTGGGAGAAAAGTTGATATTGTTTAAATAGAACTACAAACAATGTATATTGATTGATTCAAATTTACTTTAGAAAATTTGAATGCCCCCAAACTAGGTCGTTTGAGGGTGGATTTTGAAGTAATCAAGAATTAGAGATAGTATCATACTTAGAACAAATTGAAACTTACAATTTTGAGTGGTAACTTTGTGGGATTTGAATTTTTGTTTCAAGATTGATCAAAGATACAATAGTGATGTAGGAACAAGGTGTATTTGAAGGATTGGAAAGATAAGGAAGGAAATGTGTGCCAGAATACTTTGGCTTAGGACTTAGCCATTTGTATGGATAGGGGCTATTTTTGGAGATAGCGTGCACGGAGCACACATAGAGATGAAGACTTGCACTGACACACAATGGTATTTTGGGAATAAGTGGCTGATAAGTGCCATACATAGTTCACGCTAATAATAGAATTTCTTCTTAGAGTTAACTATAGGACATCTATTATTAGAACACTTGCATGTTGTGCATGCCATTGTAAAGGTGCATGGATATTATCAGTATGCGACCTATTTTGAGAAGTGCATGGGTGGTGAAGGGAAATTCCCCACCTCTATAAATATGTATTGAACTATGTAGTTTAGTGTGTTTGAATTATTGTAGAGTTATGTTGTTGATCTTAATACGTGCATGACTCATGGAGATACTTTATAGTGTAAGAAGATTATGTGTTTTACAGTGTTTAATGCAATGGAGTATATTGGCTGGATAATGGTGTTAGACATAACTAAATCTAGTTCTTGTATGGTTAGCCTTATTATAGTTATTGTTTAGTTCATGATTCTCTAAGATCTAGATCTAGTTTATGCACTGTGAAATGTTTATGATTAGTTATGGATCTGAATATGTATTATCATCATCACACTAACATCCTACAAAAGAAACTCTAAAGAGGGGCCTAGTACCTTTGTGGGTGCTTTGGGTGAGCACTCATCTTAGGCTGAGTGATGTGCCAGTGCACCTGGGTTTTTCACAGTAGATTCTAGGTTACATCATTGGTTTCATTGTCGGGACCTCTTTTTCAGTTGTTTTCAGGATGTTTCATGATGAAGATGTATCAGTTGACCCTAGAAAGTATTGAGGAGTGGATAATAGATCTGGAAGAAGAGTACACTCAGAGGTTCATCACTAGATGTGAGTTTGATGCAAGTGCTTGGGTGGAGCGGAATTTGTATGAGAGTTTCTTTGCTATATTTCTGATAGAGCTATACGAGTGGCTGGTTGCTTATGCATCTAAAAGGAATTGGAGGTATCACACACTTGTCTAGATGTAGGAAGAATTTCAGGCCCTCTATGATGCTGATCTGATTTGGACATGTGCGTTGTGGACACTTGGTTCCATGGTGTTCTGAATAGCTATATTTTGGAGTACTCAATTTCTACTTACTCTTTCCCAGAGGTAGCTGAGTTCCAGTTTTTACGTTATCCCAGGGGAACCTATCTGCAAGGCATTCCACTGGTGATCAAAATATTGATGGTAACCCTGAACTTGGAAGAAAATTCGATGGCTAGCTAAACCCTACCACACGTGTAGGGGAAGGAGTAGGTTTGGTGAAGGATGGAAGACCTAGCGGCAGAGAGGAAAAGAGAAGAAAGGTGGCTTAAGTACAATGAGGGCATGAGAGGGAGATAGAGAAGTAACGCAATATTGCAAAACAAATGGCGTTGAGGAGAGAGATGGATCATGAAGGATTTGGAGCTCACACAGAAGGCATGTAGCCAGTGCATCTGGAACTTCCCCATTTAGGAAATCATGAAAGGGATCCCTCCTCGGCCTCATATGGGAGCACCATCAGATATGACATGGGCCATGGGTGCGTGCATCTGAATCTACCTGACAACCTAGCCCTTGCGCTTGGTTTTCTAGTATCTAGTACAACCAGTAGTCAGCAAGCTAGTTTGGGGAGTAGAAGAACATGAGTAAATCAAGTAGAAAGTGCATCTATGGCTGGGAAAATGTCTTCTTTATTATTTGGAGGTACCTTTTCAGGCATCATTGGCACAAAACTCAAGCACACAAAATTTTGGACTCACTTCTGGGAGTAGTACCACCTCGCAGACTGTAGGAGTTTAGTTTAGTACCACTGTTGGGACACAGGGAAGTACATCCACTGGTCCACTTTCAGCTACAGGTGGAGGATCAGGGGGCATAGGTGGCTCTAGTTCTGGTGGATCTGGTGGGTCTAGAGGTAGAGGTAACACAAGAGGTTCTAGATCAGGTGGGCATGGTCCTCACCAACCCCAAAATATTTACATGGAGATGTCACTTCATCTTCTAGAGTATAGGGGAATAGAAGATGTTGTTGAGCATGTGCACATGTGTGAGATACTATGGCGTGCGAAAGGAATTACAGCTTCAGAGTGCAAAGAAATTTAGTTTGCAACTACGTTGCTGGGATGTGCACTCACAGTTGGTACAGGAAGTTTGACCCTGATCAGACTTGTGTAGATTATGCACACTATGGGAAGATTTCCTTAAGGAGTTTCATATCCCTAAGTTCGATCAGAAGATTATAAGCGCGTTCAAGGATATTAAGCAGGGAACTACTGAAAGCGTTTGGGAATATGATGCCCATTTCAAAACACTTTTTTCTAAGCTTTTGTATGATATCCATGCAAGCCAGCATGCACAGTGGTTCGTTGGGGGCTTGATCACACCATTTAGGAGGGCGTTGTCACATAAGACATATACAGACCCACATGAAGCACTTGAAGCAGTGTTGTGTGTTGAGGCAGTCAGAAGTATAGACATTGGAGTGAGCCCATTCCTAGAAGCATAGATTGCAGCTATGGCAAAGTAGTTGGAGAAACTATCGGCCAATTCAGCACACGAGAGATGCACAATGGGATTTGGTGTACAGATTGTGAAGTGGAAGGGCACACTAAGGATAATTTTCCCCATAGTCAGTATGTTCATTGTTGCTAGACTGTGAGATATGTCATTTAGACCATGATGCAAGCCGCTGCCCATTATTACAATGTGATCAGAAAGAATGTATCTTGCTATTGTAATATTTTCTAGTCCATGACTCACAATATAGAAGACTTGTAGGTTGATTGGTTAGATCCATGATGCCATCGATATTGGTGTGTGATAAACAGGAGTATCAGATAACTCTAAAAGTAAAAGTGAGCACCATGATCATGATCACACCCAAGGGTGCTATGATTAGAATGAGGGATGCTTTGAAGGAAGTCATGGTAGAGGTCGAGGATACCATGGTGGATTCGGGGGCCAAGGCCATGGTGGTGGATGAGGTGAGTTTCCTCATGGAATGTGTTATACATGTGGATCTCCTGACCACTACAAGTGTGAATGCCCTCAGAATATTACTTGTTCTTTTTGTGGGAAGAATCATAACTATGAGGAATTCCCAGACTTATATGAGCATCTTAGCAAGCAACATAAATAGGAGAACAAGGGTGCATGGATGGTTAGAATACAACACACCATGGAAAATCAGTGGATGCCAAAGTTGGCACTGGAACCTGAGGTAGTACCTGTGAAGATTACTACATGTGTTGAAGTTATGTGTGCCAGAGAAACATTACAACAGAATCCTACCATTACTAAGGAGGAGGTTTTACATGCAAGATACCCAGATCCTACACATCAGAAGGAGGTTTATCAAGGAAACCATGGAGGTACTCAGAAATCTTTAGGGTGAAATACAATGTTTAAAGGAACAGTCATGGAAGTTGGAACAAAAGAAGGTAGCAGAGATGGTCCAGTCAGATGTTGATGATTTGAAAGAGGTATGCAAGATGCTGCGCCAGGAGAATATTATTCCATTACTAGGGAATTGGTTAAAGGGAAACACTCTACGTGTAGGTATTGAGAATGGATGGAAGATCCTACATGCTAATCTTCCCCCTCATAGCTTGGATTATGACAAGGAAATCACTCTGAATGTTGTTGTGGATGGGTGGATTTTGAGCAATATATTGATTGACACAGGCACGGAAGTGAATGTGCTTACTTTAGATGCATGGGTGCAGATGGGAAGACCTCCATTACAACCATCCTCTAATGTATTATTTATGGCTAATCAGACTAAGGCCACTCCAATCGAAGTTTTAAAGGATGTATCCATTACTATACAAGGGGCCAAGTTCACTGGGGACTTTGAGGTTTTGGCACTTGCAGAAGCAGAAAACTTCCCAGCTCTACTTGGGTGCCCTTGGTGTTATGCAAATAATGTTGATCTATGGTTCAACAAGGGGTATATAAGTTTTGAGAACAAGGAAGAATGCGTTATTATCCCTTTGATAGATGAGAAATATACACCTTATGTTGAACCTTTGAGTGAGGAAGATCTGAACATAATTTATGTGTGCACGTCATTCGAGATCTGGAAGTACTTGAGCCATCTAAGGAGGGAATCCTCCAGTGGGAGGATGCACAGTCTATTAGTGATACTACAAGTATTTCTTGTGAAAATTGGGTGCATGACACCTATGAGATGGTTGGGCACGAAGTAAGAAGCACCTTTGCATGGAGGAGCAAACCTCATTGTATTAGGTGGATAGGTAACAACTTTGTACCCTGGTACACTAGAGAAGGAGATCCTATAGTATTCTTGCACACCATGGAGGAGCAGTGGATGGATCAAGTGGAGAGAAGAAATATGTTAGTGTATACCCTATGTGGGATGACAACATGTTGGTGGATGGTTCACAGGGATAATCTCATAGAATGGAATGAAGTAAGAATTACTCTAACAACCTAGTTTCTCAGGAGCAATGCACCTACTCAAATCTGCATATATCATGGTAATCAACCTATTCAGTACCATGTTCAGAAGTGTGAGAGACTCTGGACAGAGGGGAAGGAAGCTTTACCACCTTCACTTTGGGTGCAAAAACTTTATTCCACTTTGCAAGGTTGCGCACGCACTTGGTATGTTTATGCGGAACTACATAGGGAGACTAGAAATTGGCAAGACTTGATTATAGGAATGGTCCATACTTTTTACTACTTCTCTACTAAACCTCCGGTGAGAGAGGCATTATGGGTTATGGAATGCTTGACTATGGGAGACAGTGCAAAGGCTGAAGAACTCATTCAGGAGTTATTTGGTGAGGAAGAACCAGGAGCGCATTTTGATGAAATAGATGAGACAGATGCTGAACTATTTAAGCATGCTTACTTTGAGAAGGAGAAAGGAAAGATGGTCTACATAGTGGATGATGAAGAAGTAGAAAATTTGGACATTGATCATTACAAAGGTACGCGTGAGGTTTTAGACAATTGGATAAAAAACGTGTGCCTATCATGAACCTATGAAGACCAAGAAAGTGAACATTGGCACGGATGTTGAACCTAAGGAGGCCATAATTGGAGATTATTGGTCTGATTCTGAAGTGGCAAAGATAATTGAGTTACTATGTGATTTCTAGGACTTATTTCCTAGGGGCTACCATGAGTTAAAGGGGGTGCATGAGTCATTAGGTGAGATGAAGATTAAGCTAAAGGAAGGTGCACACCTGGTCAGGAAGAGACCTTACAGGATGAACCCTAACCTACACGTAAAAGTTAAAGAAGAAATTGACAAAATGCTGAAATCTGGCATCATTAAGCCCCTAGAAGAATCAGAGTGGGTTAGCCCCATGGTAATCAGTATAAAGAAATATGGTCAGATTAGGATTTGTGTGGATTATAGGGAGTTGAATGTTGCATGTGTGATTGATCCTTTTCCTATGCCTTTCACTGAGGAAATATTAGAAGGCATTACAGGGGTGAAATTTACTCTTTTACAGATGGATTCTCTGGGTATCATCAGGTAAGAATTACATAGGAGGATCAAGAGAAGACAAATTTCACCACTGAATGGGGAAGCTTTGCATATACGGTGATGCCCTTTGGTTTGAAGAAAGCCTGTTGTATTTTTGTGCATAGTTGTTCAAGCATTCCAGGATTTTATTCACAAATTCTTGTAGGTTTACTTGGATGATTGGATGGTATATGGGCTTGTTAAGGATCATTGTGACAACTTGTGCTTAATGTTTGAAAGATGTAGACAGTTAAGCATCTCTTTAAACATCAAGAAGTGTGCATATTTGCTACACCTTTTGGAACTCTGCTAGGGCATATCATCTGCAAGGAAGGTTTGTTAGTAGATCCAGCTAAGGTTGCAGTTATTGTAGGCCTGGAGGAGCCTACTAGTCAGAGTGAGGTGCATGGATTCTTGGGCCATACAGGGTATTACAGAAAATTTATCAAAGGATATGCGAAGATTTTCATGCCCCTGGAGGAGTTACTAAAGGGAAAAGGGACATTCTATTGGGGAGAACCACAACAATGCGCATTTGAGGCATTAAAGGAGAGACTTACTACAACACCTATTCTGCATTTTCCCTCATGGAACCAACCATTTCATGTACATGTGGATGCCTCTGGCATGGCCATTGGTAGTGTTAGCTCAGCCTGGAGAAGGTATTATAGATCATCCTATCTACTTTTCTAGTAGAAAGTTGACTCCTGCAGAACATAATTATACAACTACAGAGTGTGAGGCCTTGTCGATGATCTACGCACTGCATAAGTTCAGACAGTACTTTCTAGCAACACCTTTTGTATTTTATACAGATCACATGGCACTAAAATACTTGGTAAATAAGCCCATTTTATAGGGGTGCATATGTCGATGGGTTCTCTTATTCCAAGAATTTGACTTTACAGTCATGGTAAAACTAGGTAAAAGTAATTTTGGCCCAGACCACTTATCAAGAATTCAATCAGGAGAGGATGCACAGACAATTGAAGATACAATGTCAGATGCACAGTTGTACAGGTTACATCATGTGCCTTCAGAATTGGAGGATATTGTTGTCTTTTTATGCACAGGTATGGTGCCAGAAGGAATGAAATCCTTAGAAAAGAAACAACTTGCAATTCACACTGCACCCTTCATGTTGATCAGTGGTGACTTATACAAACTAGGCTGAGATGAAGTATTGTGCTGGTGTGTATTAGAACATGAGTGCACAGATATCATGGAAGAGGCTCATGATGGTATTACAGGTGGGCATTATGTAGGTGATGCCACTGCGCACAAGATTCTACTCATTGGATTATGGTGGGAGACCCTGTACAAGGATTGTAAAGAGTATTGTAAGGTGTGTGATCACTGTCAGTGCCTTGGAAAACCTCAGAAAAGAGATGAAATGCCTTTGAGGCCTATTACTAGTGCAGAGCCATTTGAAAAATGGGCAATAGACTTTGTGGGTCCTATTTCCCCAGCCACACATAGAACTGGATCATGCTACATCATCACTTGTACAAATTATCTTACACGATGGGTAGAAGCAACACCTACAAAGGATTGTACAATAGCTACAACAACAAGGTTCTTATGGGAAAATATTCTTACTAGGTATGGATGTCTGTTGAGTTTGACAAGTGATAGGGGCACACACTTCTTGAATGAGACAATCAGGATATTGTTGGATGAATTTATGGTCGTGCACCACAAGACTACACCTTATCACCCTCAAGAAAATGGGACTGTTGAGGCCTTCAACAAGATATTGAGCCATACCTTAACAAAAATTTGTGATGTTGGAAGGAAATATTGGGATGATAAAGTTTTTGTTGTACTTTGGGCATATAGAACAACCTACAAAAGGTTAAATAAGGCCACACCCTTTCAGTTGGTGTTTGGCATAGAAGCAGTTCTTCCCATGGAATTCATGTTACCTTCTTTGTGTATTATGCACATGGGAGGTCTAGCTGATGAGAAAGCATTAGAAGAAATAATTGACAAGTTAATACAACTGGATGAGAGGTGTGCCATAGCACGTTGGAGTCAGAAGTAGGAAAAGGCTAGGAAGAAGGCATGGCATGACAGACACATCAGGGATAAGAAGCTTGAGGTTGGACAGATGGTACTTCTTTATGATTCCAAGTTTCTGTGCCATCCAGGAAAACTTAAGGTGCATTGGTTGGGACCATATGTTATCACTCACATCCTTGAATCAGGTGCTTGTCAGTTAGAGGTGCTTGATGGAACACGGTTACCCAGTTACTTTAATGGGAGTAGGCTGAAGCCCTACTATAAATAAGTCTTCTTGGTGTTTGTAATAAGGCAGTATTTCCATTTAGTATAGATTTCCCTTTTTGTATTTCTTTTAATGTATTTCCTTCTTCGTCGCTATGCTTTGTCAATTTAGTTTGGTGTTTTGTGTAATAAGTGCATTTGTGCGCTGGAAGCTAATTACAATCTAAAGTATTTTTATGTGCAGAGGACTACACATACCATTGGTGTGGGGTGGTTGTTATTCAAAAATGGGTACACATGAGAACATATTGTTACAGGTGCTATTCAAAAATGGAAGGGAGCTGCTAGAAAGAAGATTTCTCCTAAGGAAGACCATAGCTAGAAATAAATGAATGAACAATATAACATGAGGTAAGCGACGGATGTAGAAACTACTAGAGGAAGGCACAATGGCGAGGTACTTCGGTGCATGGATGTGCGTAGAAGGAGGTCTGTAGCCAGAAGGTAGGAAGGTGTGCTGGAAGGTTATAGCTATGGCACGTAGGTGTATCATGCAGAAATTGGGAAAATGGTCAATTAATGAGAGGATTGGTGGTAGGTAAAGGAGCAATAAATGCAATAAATTTTAGCAACTCTATATAAAGACGTGATGTGGGTTTATTTCTACCTTTGTGATCACAAGTATTCGAGTGAGCTAGTTGTGACCAAACCAAGTGAAACATGTTGAGGTGTGGAGAGTTGTGAAACCAGGTGTGGAGAGTAGATTTGTGCACAGAAGTGGCTTGTGTCCCCATTGGAGAAGGGTTTGAGTGAAGCAAGAAGCATGAGAAGGAGCTAGGGCATGTGGTTTTGAGCTTTCGAGCTAGGGCACATGGTTTTGAGCTAGGGCATGAGAGCTTACTCGATAGAGGAAAAAGGTGAGATTTTTACCATGGCACCAAGGAAAGCACCTAGAGCAGGAACGAAGGGGAAGAAAAAGGTGGAAATTGAGGTTGAAGATGCTCCCGAGAGAAATTTTTTAGAAATGTAGTATCCAGAAGGAGTGATCATCAGATGGGATTGGGATTCCCATATCCATAGATGCAAAGTAAGTGACTACAACCACCGCACCATTGATAACAAGGGGGAGTTGGATGCATTGTTGAATAAGAAGACCAACAAGTGCATGGTGGATGACATGCCAGTATATGACGATGCTGGGGAGAAGTTTCTCAAGAAGGTAGGGGTGTATCAGCTGTATGAACTCCCATATTTTGGAAAACCAGAAAATTTATACCAATGGATTATGAGAAGATTCCATGAGGACTTCTTCTATTTTATTTGGTGGCGGGTAAGGATCACCATGCCTTAGATTTCTACATTGACAGAGGACTGAAGGGCACAGGGATAGAGGTTAGTAGTGATCTAACTGATAAGGAAGTTGTTATAGCCACAAGCAAGGAGTTGGGATATGCCAAGGGTCCTGCATGGAATGGACATCTACAAATTAAGGAAGTACCCTGTGGTGCAGGTAGCCATGCATCTGCTCACTAAGATGAATGATCAGGAGAGATGGTCATAAGTAAATACCATGTGGCTACATATTGTGAAGAAAATGTCACAAGGAGAAATGTACAACTTAGCTGGCTACATAGCAGAAACAATTATTGAGGAAGCATGCACAGGTGAAAAGATAAGTTTTGGCACTATCCTATTATCTCTTGTGTTTGTAGAAATTGGAGTGCCCGATGGGCCAAATAACAAAATTTGGGAATACCCCATGGAAAATAAGTCCCTCGCAGAGAGGTTTGAGAAGTATTTGTGTGAAGGAACAATGAGTGGCCCATTCAAACAAAGGGAAAAACTATGGTATGATCGACTTCATGTGGCCTTTGAGGAGGAATGTCACATTCCAAAGGAGTTACCCTCAGTAATGGGCAAGGCAGTGCATTTCATGGTGTATCAACATTTTTGTATTGCACGGTTTGCAATGAAGGATGGGACATGGAGTCCCTGGTGAAAACTTCCATACGCCTTCACAACGCGTTACTTCCAGGTAGCAGTACACAGGTTTATTGATGTCGAGTTGAGCTACAACGCGGACAAGGTAGACTGTGACTACCATACCCTAAGGAAAACATATGTTTATCCAAGTCGATTTGCTTATATTGAGAGGCTTATTTCTGATGTTATAAGCATGAAGCCAGTAAGTTTGGCTATTAGGGACAGTGGGGCTGCGCTTATTTATCTTCATCTCAAGCCTAGGATGGAAAAGGGAAAGTATGTGGAGAATGAGTTTATGCTCCCAGGGCGCCTAAGGGAAAACACACAGTTGAAAATGTGGCAGCTCCAAAGCCTACCTCGACTGTAGAAGGAGACGAGGAAGAAGAACTTGATGAGGATAGTGGAGGCTTGGACCATAGAGGCTAGAGGCAGCCCACAGAAAAAGTGGAGAGTGAGCATGCAGATACTCCCCCACAAATGCAAGGAGGAGAGGAAGACTTGGACGTGGGTACAATCCATGAGGAATGCCAGTTTAAAAAGGTGTTCAGAAGAACCAGAACCCAAGGCACAGGAACATCTCAACCTTTACGAAGGTCACCTCGACTCTCCCCTAAAAAAGAAGCACCCGAGGGAAAGAAAGAAGAAAGTTGAAGCTTAACGAGGAGGAGGAGTCTGAAGAGAGTGCACCAGGAACCCTGGTCCAGCTTGAAGATGTGGAGGAACCCCAGGATGAAGAAATGAGAGATGAAGAGGAAGGGGTGAAAGAAGTAGAAGAAACTATGCAAGAACAACCTAGTGCCCATTACGACTCAGGTAGGAGAAGGGCCAACTCTAGACCTTGGCGCCCAGGTTCCTAAGGGGCCAAGAACAAAAAGAGAAAGAACAAGTGAAGAGTATGTTGTCCCTAGTATGGGCTATACTGAGGACACAAGAAAAATCATCCATGCCCGGTTTCAGAGCACTGTGGGCCTTAAGGAGTTATATGGGTGGGAGCTGATGGATCCAGATATGGCCACTATGTGCACAAGGAAGAAATTATCCTGGTCCATGCAGAATCATATGGACAAACTAGATTTTGATGTGTGCAAGGAGTCATGTGTCTCATGAAGAGTGAAGAAGGCACCCCAGAGCAGGAACATGATAATAAAACCTACTCTAATGTCTGATGAGTAGGTCAACAATGTAATGGTTAAAGTATCTGCTGAGGTGGCACAGAGGAACATTGATAAGGCCACCACCATTAGAGTGCTGCTTGAAGATAACAAGGCTAAAACTATAGAGATAACACATTTAAAGGAAGAGAAGGAATGAGAATGGGAAAAGAATGAGGCCTTCATTAGCATGGCAGAGGAAATTGGTGATCACATCCTTAAAACAAGGCCTCATCTAGAATCTTAGGTTCCAGAAAAGTTTCCTTCTACTATGCATTATGTGCACACTTTGGTCGATTTGGTGTTAGATGATGGACCAATTCAGATGCCCACACCAAAAGATTCTGACCAAGAGGCAGAGAGAGCAAGGGCCTCTATGGTTAGGAAAATTTCAACTTACGAGGCATTTCTCCAAACTTTGAAGGATGAGCTGAAGAAAGATGACCAAGCTCTCAATTTATGTGCGGCACCAGAAGTAGTAATAAGGACCAGAACTCTAGTTGAAGATAATGAAGTTCTGGTAGTGATGAAAGATGAGACACTAGGGCATGCACATAAATATTGGCACTAGTGAAACAAAAGCATGAGGCCCTTGCAACAGCCCAGGATCCATACAAAGAGAGGATTGATGAGATTGGGAAGCTCATAGCACAAAATATGGACCTCCTGGAAGGAATGATGTCAGGTATGGCCAATGTTGTCTAGGTACTACAAAATGAGAAAGAAAAGATTACTCAGGATGAACTGGATGCCATAGCCACAGATATTCTAGAGAAGACAAGGACTGCACTAAGTGACTGGCAGACATTGGAGGCTGAAATCAAAAATGAATATCTAGAGCTAATCCTCCCAGTTGAAGAAGAGGGTGTTGCAGAGTGAAAATTCATTCTTTTGTACAGTGTTTCATTAATTATTTCATTCCTTATTCTTTATTATTGGGAACATCAGAAAGAATTCCCATTTCCAGGATGACAATGTACTTTAGTGTGGGGTAATGTTGAGTAGACAAAATGTTTCTCTAAGGAGAAGACACACAAAGGATGCGCACGCGGGAACAAGGCACATTTGAAGGTGTGGGAAGATAGGGAAGGAAACACACACCAGAACACTTTGGCTCAGGACTTAGCCATTTTTATGGATAAGGGCTATTTTTGGAGATAGCGTGTGGAGCACACATAGAGATGAAGACTTGTGTGACACACAATGGTATTTTGGGAACAAGTGGCTGATAAGCACCATGCATAGTTCAAGCTAATAATAGGATTTCTTCTTAGAGTTAACTATAGGACATCTATTATTAGAACACTTGCATGTTGTGCATGCCATTGTAAAGGCACATGGCTATTATCAGCATGCAACCTATTTTGAGAAGTGCATGGGTGGTGAAGGGAAAGTCCCCACCTCTATAAATATGTATTGAACTATGTAGTTTAGTGTGTGTGAATTATTGTAGAGTTATGTTGTTTGTTCTAATACACGCATGACTCATGGAGATACTTTATAGTGTAAGAAGCTTCTGTGTTTTACAATGTTTAATGCAATGGAGTATATTGGCTGGATAATGGTGTTAGACATAACTGAATCTGGTTCTTGTATGGTTAGCCTTATTATAGTTATTGTTTAGTTCATGATTCCCTAAGATCTAGATCTAGTTTATGCACTGTGAAATGTTTATGATTAGTTATGGATCTGAATATGTATTATCATCATCACACTAACATCCTGCACAAGCAACTCTAAAGAGGGGCCTGGTACCTTTGCGTGCTTTGGGTGAGCGCTCAGCTCAGGCTAAGTGATGTGCCAGCGAATACGCAACATAGTAGATGCGTAAAATATGATTGTAATTTCATTGATGATGCCAAAAAAAAGAGGAATAAGGCTCAATATATAGACTAAATTGTGTCAGCATATTAGTTTCCATAGGAGGAACTATATAGACTTAGGAATCATGTGGATAATAGAAATTTTTATATATAGTAAGTAAGAAAAAGTGAATAGCACTTTCATTTGTAAATCGATTAATAGTGATTTGAGCTTTGGGTGCAAACATGACACATGCATGAGAGGTTATTCCAATGAGATTTGAGAGGGTTATGGAGGCTATATCAAAAAAAATGACATATCAGCTAGTAAGTAGTGCTTTGTGAAGTTAGCATAGAACATATCATAGGACTTTTGGCTTTTCTGACAATTTTGTATTTTTGGAGAATCTTGGTGTTTCTGACTGAGACAGAACCAGTGGGGATAATTTTTTCTTTGGAACAGTACCATATAGTTCCTAATGCTACTATCCAGTAGCAGGAGATGGTGTCTAGGATACCAAACATTTATGTCATAAATGTGAAAAATTGTGTAGTATTACTTTACAAGGAATTTTTTCTTGTATGAAACATTAATACGTGGATTTTTGTATTTTTTATGTTGTGTAGAAGGATTTTCATTTTCAATATTTTTGTGTGGGGAGATTGTACATCCAAGAATCATCACGCGACTCTAAGGTGCACTCAACCTCTCGAAGTTGTGACGAGATAGCTGATATGAGATGGAAAGATGGCTATGTAATGGATAAATAGGGTGAATATGTGGAATATGTGAAAATAGGTGAGAATGGCTAAAAGGTAGACTAAGGTAAATGAATGTATTCTACAGGTACTAAGGGATTTGTTCATTTAAGGCAATAAACATTTTTCTAATTTGTTTGGGTGAAATGGAATGGTCAAGGATAATGGTTGCACGAAGGTTTTGATCAATGTCAAAATTGCCAAATATACCTTGAATGGGTTTTTGAATACATGGGAATTGTCAAGTGTCTCTCACGTAAAAATCTCTAGACAAGGTCATGGAGGTGTGAGAAGAGACATATGGGAAGGAAGAATCTATGGATTATGGGATCTAGTATCGACCAAGATGATTGTGCCAGAAGGCGTTAGCGTTATCCACTTCGTCATTCAAGACTATCAGCTATGAGATAATTCCTGGAGGAACTGGGGTGGTTTGGAATATGAGTTTCCTAAGGCCCTAATCAATGTCATTCAATTACGTATCAGTGTTTGGTTGCGGTAATCTTGGGTCACGCACTCTTTATCTAGGTTGTATGGGGCCTTGGATGGTCATGTGGAAATCCAAACAAAGAATCTAAGGAAAAAAAACAAAGCACGTAAAGAAACCAAAGGAAACAAAGGTCAAGTTCAGGTAACATAAGCCTCTAAGGTAGTGTGGGGAGCTTGTGTTAATTCCTGTCTAATTAAATATATGTGCATAAATTAACAAAGAATGCAAACAGATTTAAATCAAACAAAGTCGATTACTCTCCTTTAATTTAATTAAATCTACGTGGAACTAATTAATTAAAAGAAATGAAACTAATTAGCTGAAACAATGAATTAAATCTAATCTACTTGTTTTTGCATTTTCAAAGATTTTAAATGAAAGGGAATAAGACAAATAAACAAACTTAATTTATATAATTTATGTTTTTGGAGATTTTATTAGTTTTTTGGAATTAAATAAATGGAAACTACATAGACAATACCATTGATTTTAATTAAATGGAAATTACTTATACTCTAAAATAAAATAAAATAAATAGTGAAATAGCCAGATGTGGCTATTTCCCTGTTACAGAATGAATTTAATCTACTCTAATTAAAACAGAGGATTTTCCTAATTTGTAATTTGGATTTCATTTCATCTGGTTCTATCTCAGAATCACAGGAATATTGGAAATATTCTCAGAAGCAATTCCTTCAATGAGACTTCTCAGGTAAAACACTAAATCTACATAATCTTTTAAAATATGAAGAAACTAGAAAATAATGCACAGACACAGAAGCTTATTCAAACTTACTTCCCTTGCAAATCCACAAGGATGTGTAGGAAGGAAGCTTTCAAGAGAAGCTTTTCTCATGTGCTAATGAAATATAAATAATGAGTGCAATAAAATCTACTTGTAATTTGATAGTGAAGAATGGAAGGACTCTATACACAAGAACTTCTTCGGAATCCTTCCCAAGCAAATCCACAGGGATGATCTAAGAATAAATATTCAATGGAAGCTACTTACAAGCAATAAAACTAGTTATAAATTCTACCTTCCTTTAAACATATGTTTTTTTAAATAGGAAATGAAATATAATCAATTAAACAAAGCTTCAAGGAATTGCGCTTCCAACCTGGAAGTGTAGAACTGAGACAATTTCCAATGTTGGTTGTGCTTCTGATGATCCCCTCACCTTATTTTCCAATGGTGAATCCAATATTATTCAGGGAACTGTGTTATTTGGTATGTAAGAAGAATATGTAGAAGTGTTGGAGCTAGCTAGTTTGAAAGAAGTATGTAAGCAATGCAGGCAAGAGAGTAATAAGGAAAAATATTTATGTTTTCTTGTGTGCTTCTTAGAAATATTTTGGCAGCATAACATTGCAATTCCAAATCAAAATACTCTAACCAAATATTTGATAAAAATCTTGGTTTTTTAGAGAAAGTTGGAAAGGAAATGGTGCAGCACACTTGGCAACCAAGAAGTGCCAAATCACCATGGGAAGGGGCAATTAATTTACTAATAATAGTAAGTGAAGGAGAAGAAGTCTATACACATCTAACAAGCTCAATGGAAACTCATTTTGTCAAGAAATGTGTGAGATGTCAACTTTGGAAGAATTAACACACGTTCTAAACATGTTGGCAAAGTCTCACATAAAAGCGCATAAAACCGCCGTTCTATGCAGACCAACGGTTATTCAACTTCCGTGGAAGTTATGTAACCACCACTCAAGACATACCATTAGTTGCACAATTGTCGGGGTGGTTACGTAACCATGGGTGCAATTCCGTAAATTAAGGCTAGAATGCTAAGGAAAAGGCTGAAAATCAATTAGGAAAAGGAGGAAAACTAGGAGATAGATGAGTAAGGTAAATTGTATATTGAGCAACAGGGGCGGAAGCCTTAATATTGTATTAAACTCAATCAATCAAATGCACAGAAGTAGGCTGCAATATATATATATATATATATATATATATATATATATATATATATATATATATTACACAGCCGGGATACAAACAAAAGAGAAGTTGCAACAATGCAACAGCAAATTTAAAATACATTAGCTTCCAAATATTACATCCGGGAAGCACAACAATAATATTGTTAAAACAATATAACAACATCCCTAATGTTTACATAAAACAAATATGGTTAATAAAACCAAATAAAAACATTATTTAATTAATAACATTAATTAAATAATGAAATATGAAATCCACAATTACTATATGGTTAATTAATAATTAACCTAACATAAATGAAGCTACAAGAACATGCTACAAATAGGAAATATTAGACTTGGATACACCATTTAATCTAGAAATGAAATTATCATCATTGGCGATTTGAATTGTTCCAACAATATAGCACTGTGCAAATTTGGGTGCGTACAAAGACATTTGATAACTTTTTTGGGCTTGGGTTTAGAGGAGGATGAGTGGGATTTTTTTAATTGATATGGTCTACGGCGTGTGACTAGATTGGGGGAGGTACCCTATAATATTCATTTGATCATATCTCTTTACAAGAGATGGTGTGCCCACACATGCACTTTTTGGTTCCCTAGGAGAGAGATGACAGTGACTCTAGAGGATGTGTATTGCATCCTACACTTTCCAGTAGTAAGGGAGAAGGTATAGGTGATGCTCCCAAAGAATATACTACATCATATGAGAGTAGATAGGATGTATTTAATAGGGTCTCGTGTCTATATAGATTCGGTAGTGACTTTGAATGATATAGTTATATCTATAGTTTTAAGTTTTCGTAAATTCATTGTAGTGGTTATGACATCTTTTGTGGTTAGGGATGGAGGTGGTATATCCATATCCTATCGGATGCATGAGATATGTGAGAGCATTGAGCAGTATGGGACCCGGTATGCATAGAGACATTGTCTATTAACACATATATACACGCATTTTTATAGATTCACACAATAGGACCACAGAGGTGGTATTGGTGCGATTACCTTGTTGCACATATGGACTTATGAGCACATTGCAGTGGTGAGGTCCCTTAGTGGGATCCGATTAGATTGGGAATAGTTATATATCTTCACAACGATATGCGTTTCCCTAAGGATTTGATGGTTTGATACCATGACATATAGATCAATTATTGATTGGAAGGGCCTATGTGTAACTATATAAAATTCGTACATGGATTACGGTGGGTGGGAAGAGGACTAGGTGGAGCTACATTACATATGGTGGACCATATGGATGGAGGATAGGTTTTTGGGAGTGGCCAAGCTCTTCCAGTGGGAGCAAGTTTCACAATAATTTGGGATAACTCAGGATGTGCCCTTGAGCCATATGTATATCAATAATCAGTGTATTCGGTGAGCTGAGTGGGAGTGAGGCCAAGCCCCACAGGATCCCAACTACTCCTGCTATCTTTGGATGAGGTATCTTGATATAGTTCACATCCAGGTAGATGATATAGGATGCACATCGAAGTATGGTTAGTGGTGTGTCGAACACTGATGGTTTTTATTGTTCACATTGGTCGTAGATGTTATGGGAGGGTCACCTGGTGGACCTACAGGAGGAGGATAGGAGAGGGAGAGGGAGTAGGATATAAGAATGTTTATGGAAAATTTCAATTAGTTGTTATTATGTTGAAATACCAAAAACTCTAAATAAATAATGGTTTACTGATACCTACACTGACAAACGTAATGTTGGGATGATTAGATATGTGAAAAATAAAAGAAGTTCCTCCTTTCGCCAAGTGAGAAAACATGTACACAATAACAAATACACAAGACAAATATTAGATAAGGATTTAATGAGTTGCTCGGTGACTGCCAATCCCAAAAATCCAAAGGAATTCCTTGAAGGGTGTCAAATCATGTTGTACAATCAAGTGATTTGATAATGATAACAAGATGAGGATAATGTAATTTAGATTTCAAGAGGGATGGAGAGATCTTTTTCTATGTTGTAGGTGGCCTATGCTAGGGATGTGGCGAGCTCGAAGTTCTCAAAATAATCTTACCAAAATTGTTCTGTGACTTCTCATTCTTCTTGTATGATCTCAAGTTGTTCCCCGTTGTCTTTTATTTCCAGATTTAAGCAAATGGTACACATGTTGAGTTCATGGATGATATCTAGCTATTCCTACATGAAAGGCTGTTGGATGATCAGAACCTCGTATATGTTTGTGTTGGGGTGTGATTAACGTGGAACAATCATCTACAAAGAATACATTTTGCAAAAAAACATATTAGACCATAAACAGATTGATAAAGATATGATAATGCTAGAAATGAATAAATTGACAGGGATCGATGGTAATCAGGAATCGACAGCGATCAGAGATAAAAAGGCTTATTTTAATAAAAGTTGATAAAATAGATTGTAATTGATGCAAAATGAATTTTTAAAAAACCAAGACAAACTAGGAGGATTCTACAAATAGACAAGATTCTTAAAACAAGAATTGCAATGTGTTTGAAGGACTAATGAAAGGAAAAATTGACCAAGACATTAATCAACGATGTTGAGGATCAACGACAATCACTGTTAAAATTGCAGATGTTCTAAAATTTGATCAAGTTATTAAATGAGGGAATGAGCATAAAGTGACTATGGGGGATGGTGTAGAAAATGGTTTGTAGACAATTCACAATTAATGATCTTATTTTACTCTCCTTTTTATCAAGTTTGACTGCATTTTGTGACTTTTGTTTGATCTAATGTAAGTTAGGATGTAATTGTCCATCTTTTGTTGAATATTAGTTCTAAAGTTTAAAAGCTCTGTAATTCCTAACAAAGTGTGTGGAAATTCAGTTTTTGTAATAAAACATGTCATAATCAGTCAGAGAATGGAGTATGAAGTGATCAACATGTTTTTGGGAGCCTTGGCTTCAATATGGCTTAAATCCAGAACTTCCAGACTTAGTTTCGGAACTCTATCACGTAGTTTATGAGCTCTATCATTTAGTTCTGGAACTTTTGGACTTAGTTCCAGAACCCCAGCACTTAGTTCTGGAACTCCTATGTTTAGCTCCAGAACTTTCACGGTTAGATCAAGAACAATCCCCTTTAGTTCTGGAACTTCTCCAAAGTTCCAGAACCAATGGGAATCTATTATTTTGATGACATCCAATGATAGAGCAATCAATGAATCCTTTCAATCAGGAGCAGATCAGAAGATTTCTGATTCTTCATACTCGAAGATCTAGGGATAACTTATCAGACAGCTATACGTCCAGCAAGGTTCCAAATTCAACATCTATTTTGGGCATAATTTGGTTCCATCTAAATCGGTAGAACAACTATGGTTGTAAATGCATCTTTGAAAGAAATACATATATAAAGACCTGTAGATAGATTAAAAAGAGAAGAACATATATATACAGACACATAGAGATAGAGATATAGAAAGATTCAGTACATTTTTGTAAGACAAAATATTTCAGCAATAAAATAGCCACTTCGTTTTGAGAGAATATCACTTTGTCAAATCCTGATTCAAGGTGGAGCAAGGGCCCACTCCTCCAAGAACTAGGATTCTCATTTCATTGGTATTTATATTTCTAAAGCAAATAGTGTAGATCTATTAATTTTGTAAATGTCTTTGATTCTTTAAATTAAACTCTGTTTTATACTTGTCCCTGCAGGTGTTATAGACTAGATTTTCATTTCCTTGTAAGATTTTCACAACATTTTTAACATTGTGTTTATTTCCAAGCAAAGTGTGTTTACTTCTGCATTGTGTGTTTATTTCCAACAATCTATTTATTCATGTATGTGTGTTTATTTCCAGCAATTCATTCCAACAATGAGTGTTTATTTCAGCAAGTTTCTTACAACATAGAGATAATAAGGCTTTGGCCATGGAATCCTAAAGACACTGCAAAAACCCCCAGAAAATAAAATAACAAATACCTACAGTCAATTACTAGATCACTAAGATTTCTTGTTGCATATAGCTTCAGACACCACCCCTAGTTTGAATATGACATCAACAAAGAGTTGATTAAATGAAGGGAATAATGACACCCATCATTTTTGGTGTCATTTTCAAGGAAACCACTAGTTAGAATTGTCTAATTATGTGTCAACAATAGCAATAATCATATATCTAGTAATTGAAGAATCTTCCCTACGTCATCATAAAATTTATGAGTAGACCAAGAGACTCCAAGGGTCGATTCCTCCCAAAAATATCTGAACAAGAATCATCATCATCTTCTCGATCAAATAAGGAAGTTGACCAAGAATTAGAAGCACCATTGTCCCCTGTTAGACAAGAAGCAGAATTGCCACCTTTGGAATTCTTGGATTAGTCACCAGAAGGAAGTGGAACCTTTAGAAAGAATATTATATCCCAAGACCCATTTAGAGAAATTTTTGATTCACAATTGAGTAGTCAACCTCCTACCCCTGACTTTTCACCTTCCCCAAAATAGATCACATACCATATTGATTGGGAGAAAAGTCTAGAAGGTACTGCAGAAATGGCATGAGAAGCTGAAAGAGAACCTGATAGGACCTTTACTTATCCAATTCAGTTGGATGATGATGATACACCCATGAAGAATATTTCACCTGCACATTTACCCACATTTAGAGGAATGTCATCTGAAGATCCTGACCAATTTCTGTTTGAATTTAAAGTATTGTGTCAAACTTATGATTACAAAATAGATAATCAGAAACTCAAGTTGTTTCCATCTACCCTGAAAGATGCAACAATGAGGTGGTTTATGGGATTAACATCTAATTCTATTACCACTTGGGCACAAATGGAAGTTTCCTTCCTAGACAAGTATCAAGATTACTGTAGAGGGAGGAATAGGAAGGAAGAATTTTTCAAAATCAAGCAGGAGGAGGATGAGAATATGGAAGATTATTTAGACAGATTCCTCTTTGTGAGTAAAAGATGTGGATTTGTACTACAAGAGGAGTTAAGCAAAACCATTTTTCTTAAAGGTCTGGATGATGAATCTAGGGAGGCCCTTGATTTGATGGGAGGTGGAAACATTGATCAATTAAGAATGAATGATATTAAAGACATTTGTAGAAGCTATTCAAGAACAAGGGGTGGACCTAGAAAAGGAAAAATAGTTAAAAGTTTGAACCCAGATATGAACAAACTGATGGATGAACTGGAAAACTTTAAAATAGACATTTTAGTTCAATTAACCTCCACCATGGATGGATTGCAAGCTAAATCAAATGCTAAAACTGAACCATTAGCTATGTATTGTCCTAGATGCAGGAAGAAGCATGCAATAAGAGATTGTCCCCTGGATAAAATAGAAATGTGTCTTATCTGTGAATCTAGGGACCATGAGAGTAATGCTTGTTCTCTTCTTCCATTTATTAAAAATCAGCTTAAACAAACTAGCACTCCATCCACATCAGAAGAAGTAAATTTTTCCAGAGATAACCTAGCCAAGGGAATATTCATGCCCAGGTCAGTTCCTAACCCCTGGATGATGTCATGGGCAGCTCAGACAGTACCAAAAAGTTAGGGGAAATCAGCTTGGGTCCCTCAACCAACATGGAATCCTCAAGATTAGTCAGGACAATCTTGGTATGCCCAAGGACACCAACAACCATGGTTTGGTCAAGGTAACCTGAATGCTTGGTCACAACCTAGGTGGAGCCCTAATAATTATGCTCAAGGGAGGACATATCCCAATCAGAATCAACAAGCCATAATGGGTTCCCCAACACAAAATTCACAAAACAAAAATGTGGTACAAACACAAATGCCAGCACAACTAGTTGCTAATCCCAGAACAAACAAACAACTCCTTGTCTATGGGGACAGAACAAGAAAAACCTAGTGGATCTAAATGCCATGGATTGTAAAGATATTCAAACCAGATTTGGAAAATTAATTGGCAGCCCACCTGTTATAATTACTGAAATGACAAAAGAAACTGAAATCCCTAGTGTGGTTGTTCCCAAGAAAGATGAAAAATAAAAGGAGTCAGGTAGCAACTCTGCTGAAACTCCATTCCCAGAGAGATTTCAAGAAGTTATAGGGACCAAGGAATCTGAGTTGGTACCAGGAGTTGAGGAAATTAAATATTGAAATACCATTGTTACAAGCAATCAAGGACATTCTGAAGTTGAAAAATTTAATCAAGATGCTATGTTTAAGAAGACCTGGACGGAAGAAGCAATACCCCCAAGACTATTAAAGTAGATGGGAAACTTGCTAATTTATTAGTAGGAAAAATCTTACTTCCCAAATATGGAGATCCTGGTAGCCCTGTTATTTCTGTCTCTATAGGGAATAAAGATATACATAATGTTTTGGTTGATTTGGGAGCAGCTATAAATGTGATGACAGTGGACACTTTGAAAACATTACCATTAACAGGTATCCAACCTACTAACACCATATTGCAGATGGCAGACCAGTCCGTAGCAAAACCAGAAGGAGTTATTGAAGATGTGGCGGTTATGGTGGAGTCATGGGAATATCCAGTGGACTTCCTTATATTTCAGCCAAAAGGTAAAACACTTGGTTAACCCATTATTTTGGGCAGACCATGGTTAGCTACAGTTGTTGCCTTAATCAATTACAGATCAGGTGATATGACTATCTCAAATGGTAAGAGTTCTAAGAAAATTTCTTTATACCCCTCTGCACGACCTTTTATTGATAATCAAGAGCAATTGTGGGTTGATGATCCTGACACTAATAAACAAAATCTATCTTCTTTGGCTATGATAATGTTGCAGGATCACATACGGGAGATGGAAGATATGATTAATCAACCGTTGAATGAACACCATCTATCCTTGGAAAAATCTGGCTTAGTTTGGAACCTACGGACTTAGTTTCTGAAACCTATGGATTTAGTTCTGGAACCATCACATTTAGTTCCAAAATGTTTGGACTTATCTCCGGAACCACAACAACAACGATCCCATGCAAAAGTAAATAATTTCACTCAGAGGAATGAGATTTCTCTTGGGGAGGAGCAGAAATAGCCATGGAATTAGTAGTTTCAGTTTCAAAGATATCAGGAAATGGTGGGGAATTTTTGGAAAACAGCAGCGACGAGGAGTTTGACCGACAACAAGATAAGTATCATAACTCTTCCTACTATCCTTTGTCCAGTATTCTTTCTCAAGGGAATTTTGGAGATGTTGTTGCATATCATATGTTATTACCACATCCATGTCCACTAAACACCTTAATGGAACCCTTTCAACAAATCAGTTCATCACACATTGGAACCAAACATGTTGAGATTCAACCATGGTAAAATTTTGAACATTAATAGTTGGCTGAAGAATGATGAAGAAGCTAAATTGTTTGATGTTCTGAAGGATCATACTAGATATTTTGCTTGGGACTATAAAGACATGAAAGGAATCCATCCAAGTATTTACACCCATCACATCTATATTGAAAACATTAAACCAGTTAGGCAACCTCAGAGGAGGATTAATCCATCCTTAAGGGACATCGTCAAGCAAGAAATTGAAAAACTATTACAAGTAGGTTTTATCTACCCTATCTCAGATAGTCAGTGGGTGTCTCCTCTTGTAATTGTGCCTAAAAAGAATGGAAAATGGAGAATTTGTGTTGATTATAGGGAGCTAAACAAAGCCACACTGAGAGATTATTTTCCCTTACCATTCATAGATCAAGTTTTGGACAACCTTGCAGGTAAACAATATTTTTCCTTCCTAGATGGCTTTAGTGGATATAATCAAATCAGAGTTGCTGCTGAGGATCAGGATAAAACTACATTTTACTTGTCCATGGGGTACCTTTTCCTATAGGGTATTGCCATTTGGACTATGTAATGCTCCAGCAACCTTCCAAAGAGTTGTATTAGCAATTTTTGCAGACCTAACGAATGATTGTGTAGAGGTGTACATGGATGACTTTACTGTACATGGAAACACATTTGATGATGCTTTGAAGAATTTGGACAGAGTACTAACAAGATGTGAGGAACACCATTTGTCTCTTAGCCATGAGAAATGTTTAATGATGGTTGATGAGGGGATTGTATTAGGACACCACATTTCAAAAAGAGGAATTCAGGTTGACCAAGACAAAATTAGGATTATTTCAGACTTTCTTGTTCCCCAAACCCCCACAGATATCAAGTCATTTTTAGGGCATGCTGGATACTATAGGCATTTTATTAAGGATTTTAGTAAAATTGTTACCCCCCATGTTTAGTTTACTTACCAAGGATTGTGAATTCTGTTGGGATGAAAAGTGTCAACATGATTTTGAGGAAATTAAAGAAAAATTAATCACTTCCCCAATATTGAGAGGACCTAATTGGGAGAAACCTTTTCACATCCAAACAGATGCCTCAAATAACTCAATAGGTGCAGTTTTGGGACAGAAAGATGAAGAAGGGAAAATGTATGCTATTTATTACCTTAGTAAAAATATTACTCCCACTGAGAGAAATTACACTACCACTGAAAAATAATTTCTTGTTGTGATCTATGCAATTAATAAATTCAAACATTATATCACAGGGTACAAAATATTTGTACATACAGATCACTCAGCAATTAGATACTTAATGAACAAACCAGTGGTTGGAGGTAGGATAATTAGATGGTTATTACTTTTACAAGAATTTGATATTACCATAGTAGATAATCCAGGAAAATCTAATGTGGTAGTTGATTTCTTGTCAAGACTGACCACTACAGGGGAGCAAGATCTAGTTAAGGACAACTTTCCAGATGAACAATTGTTTGCTATTTCAGCTGATACACCATGGTTTGCTGATATGGAAAATTATCTTGCAACAGGGAAGTTTCCTCCTTCTTTCACTAAGAAACAAATGAAGAAGTTGATCAAAACCAGTGCACAATTTAAATGGTTAAATGGAATGTTGTTTAAATGTGGTCCTGATTTGGTTTTACGCAGGTGTGTGAGAGAAGATGAAATATTTGACATACTCAGGGCATGTCATGATGAACCAAGTGGAGGACACTTTTCAGTAAAAATAACAGCTCACAAGATACTTGGCACTGGCTATTATTGGCCATCTCTGTATAAAGATGTGAAGAGATATATCAAGCGGTGTGATCCCTGTCAAAGGATGGGACAACCAACCTTTACCAGTGAAATGCCTATGCAACCTCAAGTAGTGATTGAACCATTTGAAAGGTGGGGGATGGATTTTTTGGTCCCTTTAGTTATCCTTCACAAGGAAAGGAGCACATTCTTGTGTGTACTAATTATGTGACAAAGTGGGCAGAGGTGCAGGCTTTAACAAATGCCACTGAAGAAGCAGTTGTTGATTTCCTTTGGAACAAAATTATGATGAAGTTTGGGGCACCAAGGAGTATAGTTTCAGATCAGGGGCCACATTTCATGTCTAATATGATCCAGGCCTTCACAATGTACTATCAGATCAATCATAGGAAGTCATCTCCCTATCACCCACAATCAAATGGACAAGCAGAAGTAACAAACAGAGAATTGGAAAACATCCTTACCAAAACAATTGAATCAGGCAGAAGAGATTGGGTAAAGAGACTACCTGAGGCTGTTTGGGCATATAATACAACTTGGAAGACTACAACAGGGTTTTCACCATATGAGTTAGTCTATGGGAAAAATCCCTTGTTACCTATTGAATTTGAACTACAAACATTGAGGACAACAGCTAAAGTGGGTATTGAGTTGGATGCAACACAAAAGGAAAGAATTCTTCAACTCAATGAATTGGATGAGTTGAGAATGGAAGCACTTCAACAGACAGAGATAATCCAAGATCAAAGGAAGCAGTGGCATGACACACATATCAAGAAAAGGAAATTCAAGGTAGGGGATTGGGCATTACTGTTTGATTCCAAGTACCAGCAATTCAAGGGAAAGTTGAGAACCAGATGGTTGGGACCCTATCAGATTGAGAAGATATTTGACAATGGCTCTATTCAGCTACTTCCCATTGATGGCAGCAGAAGGACACTTTTGGTCAATGGACATAGGCTAAAAATTTATAGGAAGCCTCCTACTAGGGATGAATTCTTGAAGAAGATTGGAGAAAAATAATAATTTGATCATATGGAAGAACCCAGTTCTTCCAAAATGATCAAATAATCAAATTCTTGGATCCAAAATAAAGGGAAGAGAATGAAAACCTAGCAAATGGTGTTCTCTTCCCCCCCCCAAAAAGAAAAAAGAAAAAAATAATATAAAGGGAAAGAATGAAAACAAGTAAATGGCGTTCTCTTCCCCCAAAAAAATCTCTCAAAGATCAATTGAAAACCAACAATGGCGATTGGTCTCCTCAATAAATGGCTAATGCAAAATAAAAAGAATTTGTTTGAATTCCAGCTGTCTTTTCTAACTGTTTTTCCTTTTTCACTTTTAGGAATGATGAGTCATCAAGACAGAGGGATTACATCAACAAAGGATGGTAATTATGTCTTGAACTTATTAAAGGTTAAATTAAAAGTTTGCATGTGTGATTAGACTTGGTTTAAAAGGTCGGTATGATGAGTCATTTATTGTGCATTATGATTAAAAGAAAGTAATCATGAGGTTGATGTTGATAGAATAAGAAAGTGGTGGCGCATTTATAATTACCTATCATTTGGGTAGAATAAACGAAGTTGAGAAGTAGTTGCAGAAGAATTTTGAAGAGGAAGAAGAAGAATTGTATTTGAATTCCGTAGCTAAACCCATCAATTCCGTAGATAAACACAACAGTTCCATAGCTAAATACAATAGTTCTACAGCTAAATCCATTAGTTCTACAGCTAACTCTGAATTTGAAGAAAGAAGAATTTGAATCATCCTCTTTGCTATGGGGATTAAAAAGAAGTCAAAGCCAGAGGATGATACCCAACTTCTTGCAAATGAAGAAGTGGCAGCCATTTTTGGATGAGTAGGGTGGCTGGAGTTCCTGAAAAAGTTCTCAAGGTACAATGATGAATTGGTAAGAGAATTCATTGTAAATTTAGAAGAATCCAGAACTAAAGTTAGAAGCATTATAATTCCTTTTACTATCAATACAATGAGTAATGTGCTTCGAATACCAATTGTGCAAGTCCCAAATCCTGTCAAGGGAACCCTTAAAGATCTGGTGGAAACCTTGATACAAGAGGGGGAATCTGAGCCCCAATATATCTATAACACCAAGAAAATCATAAAGGGGTCAGAAGGACCAGCTTTCCCAAACCCTTTGACAGGGTAGCATTTTGGGTAGTTAAGTATTTAACTTGCGATGGTCAATTTGGGACTGTGGGAAGAGAAGTCCTTAAGATGTTAATATATCTTAGGTATGGGAATTCAAAACCAGAATATATAGTAAATCTTCCAGGATTCCTTTTTGACTCCATCCAGACAATGGCTCAGAGGTATTCCTGGGGAGTTGGAACAATCAAACATCATGGGTTAATCCATTTGGTATCCCAAGCACCATTTTCTTTCGAAGAAAAATGGAGAAGAAATATGGGAGAAGTTTCTTAACAAGTTTAAGAAAAACCCTGATATTATCAGGAGGGGAATACCAACCCCTTTTTCTCCTACAAGTAATTTTGAGATTGATGCCCCTACAGAGGAGAAGAAAGAAATAGGTGGGGGTAATGTACCAAAAAGAAGGATATCTAAAAGAAGGATTAAAGCTACAGAATCTACTATCAAAGAAACTCCTCCTCTGTCAAAGAACTAATAATCTCGGACAGTGATAGTTCACCTAAGCTAGAGCATGAAGTAAAATTCATAAGAATCTCTAGGAGAAACCCATTTCAGGAAATTTTGAAGCTCCCTAATGAAGAAGAGTTCATAAAAGATCTAGGGAAATTCCAAAAGAAATGGAAGAACAGGATGGGTTGGTGATATTGATATTTTCACCTAAGCTAGAGCATGAGAGTAAAGGTCAGAATAAGGAATATGATTTTCTAGGAGGAAACCTATTTCCAAACATTTTAAAGCTCCCCAAAGAAGAATGAAGAAGAATTGGCATCCTAGAAATAGAAAGAAATCCCCTTTGGTAGAAGAGGGTTCATTTCCTGAAAATAACATTTAAAACAGACTCTATTTTTATCCAGAGAAAAACTCATCATTAGGGAATTAAACTTCCTCAAACTCAAGTTGGAAGAGGGAAATTCTCATTGAGTAACTAAAGAATCAGCTCACAAATAAGACTGAAGAAGTGACAATATTCAAACAAAGATGATGGAAAAAGTGGAAGAATGTTAATTTTCCAGAAGACCAAGTGTTATGTCAACAGTATCCATAGATTGAACTGACTTACTGGCCACTCAAACAGTTGTGGGATGATACCTGCAAGGAACTTAATGAATTCAAAACATCAAATGAGGACCTGAGAAACAAGATGGAAGAAGAAAATAAATCAAGTAAGAAATGGGAAGAAAAATTCTACAAAGAGGAAGAAGACAAATTTAAATGTCTTGTAAAAATACAAATGGTTTGCATGATGAGTGAAAAATTACTTACATGCAGGAGACCTTCTCCTGCATACAGTATCTTTTTAGAAGAACAATTCATTCGTTGGCAGTTGTCAAGAATTGCATGTGGCCTTCCACATGAAATAAAAGATGAATCTGAGTTCATGACAGCCTATTCCTTAGCTAGTGCAGAGCAGAAAAATCTTCTCTATGAATTCTATCTCTGCAATCTTATGCTGGAAAAGAACACAGGCTTTATGATCAATTTATATGTAGGGGAAAGCCAGCTGAATGCATTTTTTTATGTTCTTCAAAATCAGGTTGCATGGAAAGAGAGAGATTTTGAGCATCTATTAAAATCCATTTCATCTAGTCTCTACTTGAGGGCTCACTATGGTAAACCATCTACCTTCGCTATATATTTCAGATCCCATGCTTTTGATAGTCGGTTCAAGGCACACTACCTGGCCAATTTACAGAAAAGTATTGATGCCTTCACCTCTTATGAGGAGGAGAACTTTGAAGATATTTATGATGGATGTTTGAAAATATGGGAGTTTCTCATAGTTGCATTGAGAAGAAGATAATTAATATCTCCCACAAAATTAATATGGAGCTTAGAAAGAGCTAAATCCTTGTGCACACTAATCCCTCAGGTCAATGAAAAATGTGGGGGCATATGGATGGGAATGAGAATAAGGCCTCACCTTCTTCTCACTCCTATTTCTCCATGGCAAAACAAAGAGCCTCAAGATCCCACTTAATTTCAAGAATGACATAGGAAAGTAGAACCAGGATCAGGGTATAGTACTTCTAAACTAAAACACTGGGATATTCAGTTTCAGCCATTTGACCTAAGCAGTCAATTGGAATGCAGAATACACAACCCAAGATTTGAAGAGTAAAGTTTTTAAGGGGAATTACAAAAAAGTAAGTACGGGGGAGATGATAAGGCCAAAATATGTCTCGTTAATGCACAATTAATGATCTTATTTTACTCTCCTTTTTATCAAGTTTGACTACATTTTGTGACTTTTGTTTGATCTAATGTAAGTTAGGATGTAATTGTCCATCTTTTGTTGAATATTAGTTCTAAAGTTTAAAAGCTCTGTAATTCCTAACAAAGTGTGTGGAAATTCAGTTTTTGTAATAAAACAGGTCATAATCAGTCAGAGAACGGAGTATGAAGCGATCAACATGTTTTTGGGAGCCTTGGCTTCAATACGAATTAGTTCCAGAACTCTATCACATAATTTATGAGCTCTATCATTTAGTTCCGGAACTTTCATACTTAGTTCTATAACCCCAACACTTAGTTTCAGAACTCCTGTGTTTAGCTCCAGAACTTTCACTGTTAGATCAAGAACAATCCCCTTCAGTTCTGGAACTTCTCCAAAGTTATGGAACCAATGGGAATCTATTATTTTGACGACATCCAATGATAGAGCAATCAATGAAGCCTTTAAATCAAGATCAGATCAAAAGATTTCTAATTCTTTGTACTCAAAGATCCAACGATAACTTGTCAGACAGTTATACATCCAGCAAGGTTCCAAATTCAACATCTATTTTGGGCATAATTTGGTTCCATCTGAATCGGTAGAACAGCTATGGTATCAGAAAGCTATATGTAGAACAGCATATGAATCAATAGAACAACTGTAAATGCATCTTTGAAAGAAATACATATATAAATACATGTAGATAAATTAAAAAGAGAGAGAACATATATATACATACACATAGAGATAAAGAGATAGAAAGATTCAATACATTTTTGTAAGATAGAATATTTCAGCAATAAAATAGCCACTCCATTTTGAGAGAAATATTACTTTGTCAAATCCTGATTCAAGGTGGAGCAAGGGCCCACTCCTCCAAGAACCAGGATTCTTGTTTCATTGGTATTTATATTTCTAAAGCAAATAGTGTAGATCTATTAATTTTGTGAATGTCTTTGATTCTTTAAATTACACTTTGTTTTATACTTGTCCCTGCAGGTGTTATAGACTAGATTTTCATTTCCTTGCAAGATTTTCATAGACATTTTTAACTGTGTGTTTATTTCTAAGAAAAGTGTGTTTACTTCTACATTGTGTGTTTATTTCCAGCAATTTATTTATTCTTGTATGTGTGTTTATTTCTAGCAATTCATCCTAGCAATGAGTTTTTATTTCAGCAACTTTATTACAGCATAGAGATAATAAGGCTTTGGCCATGGAATCCTAAAGACACTTCAAAAAACCCTAGAAATTAAATAACAAATACCTACAATCAATTACTAGATCACTAAGATTTCTTGTTGCATATAGCTTCGGACACCCCCTAGTTTGAATATGATATCAACAAAGAGTTGATTAAATGAATGGAATAACGACACCCATCAATGGGAATATGGAAAATGGTTAAAACCACTCGCCATCCGAGGATTAAGGTTGTTTGATGAATGGTGGGAGGTTATAAATCTAGGTAGGAAGAGGTTAGGGGGTTAGGATGGTAGGATAAATAATATTCTATGATAGTAAATGAGTACTTTTGATGGTAAATTAGGCTAGGTAGGTTTTAGGTGGTTAGGGGAGTGTAAATAATATTCTATGATGGTAAATGAGTGCTTTTGATGGTAAATTATATTGTACTTAGGATAGGAATAATAATGTGAATAATGGTGATATGATTAATGTGTGTTGGGTCACCTAGGGATGAAAATGCGGTGTCTACAAAGAGACCTTCCCCTGAGGATGACGTAGCAGTAGTGGCAATAACATGACATAAATATCATATAGTATGATTTGTATTTGTATATTATCATAATGAGAATGTGCTAATATGATTTTTGTGTGTTATTTTTTAGGCGACGAGTATTGGAGTGTGATCACAGACACATCATTACGTACATTGACCCGTAACATGCCCCTAGATGTCATTTTTAGAGGGGGGTTATTAGAGAGGGTTTATCACATAACAGGTGAGAATTCTCACCTATTTGATCATGTAGTGGTGGTAGAAGCCACATGTGTGGTATTGTGATTGGAGTGTGATGAGGCAAGAGCTGAGTTAGCTCATGTGAGGGAAGTTGTGGGAGGAGGATCCCTAAAGAAAGATATGTTTGCACTATATGTAGAGATATAAGGTCAGTATGCAGAGGTGGTGGCCAGGGCAAGGTCATTATAGACATGGTTATAGGAGCAGCACTCCCATGCACATAGACATGGGTCGAGTGTTAAATCCTTGATTTTGATATCTCTCATAGTTGCATTAGTAGTAGTGATGAGGATGCATGATGTATACTATAGTGTGCATTGTCCGCCTAGTTTTTTATATTAAAATTTAAATAGATATATATTATGAGATTATTTGTGTACTATATGATGATGTGTACTTTATATTTTGTATGTGTGATATTCAATGATTTTAATGTATGTCACCACATTGATTATTAAGTACCATTATATATGTTACTTTCTAATGATGTTGTATAGTAGATTACATATGATGATAGCATGGTTATGATAGTATTATAATGAGGATTATAGCATAGCGATGATGATTGTGAGATAAGAATGAAAGTGGTATTGATGTAGGCTAGAATTCACTGCAAATAGCCCAAAGCATGATGGCACATCACTCAGCTTGAACTGAGCACTCACCTGAAGCACACAAGTGTACCAGGCCCCTCTTAGTGAAGCTTGTCCAAGATGTTAGGGTTTATGGTTTTGATTGTTGAATGAATTCTTGGATTTTTATTAATTCATTCCATAAAAACTGGTTGCATTTATAAATGATATCATGGCTAAGATGAATTTTATGACTGCAATATAGATGGACTTAACTTAGTTAGATCACTTAACTTCTATTATGGGTAATTGGTTCCTAAAAGTGACTTAATTGAATTTCTTTCTATAACTGACATTGTGGATTTTTGGGCAGGCTTTTTAGTTGTTTGTATTTTGGGTACTTAAAATTTTTTCATAAATAACAGTGTTCCTTTTACGAAGTTGTTAGATAGAAGCACATATCATGCTCAGTTCTTGTGAACTGACACATACTAACAATTTTGTAGATGGATTTCATGAAAAGTGAAAGGAGAATGACTTATAGAAAGTTGCATTTGTTTTATTGATGATTTTTTTTTATTCAGACACTTAATATATTGAAATTCTCTTGAAAGGAACTTGTTAGAAAAACTATGAGAGAATATTGCCTTAGTATTTTGTATTTTTGAGAAATGTTTTCATTATCGACTGAAAAACTTAGGAAACACTTATTAAGCATGGAATAAAGTGAATTCCATTTTTGGTATAATGATTTTTTGTATGATGGGTATGTGATAACTGACTTATCTATGCAGCATGAATGATTTAGATTCAATTGATATTCCTAAATATTAAACATACATGACTTAATAATTATCTAAGGAATAAAGTGTAGCTTGGGTAATGAAATATATTTATAAATCATTTAATTATGGGATAACTATAAAACTATGATGATCCTAATATATCAAATCTTATTTGGAAATGGGAAGTAGTATAATATGTTGTAAAGATTGATGTGACATTCTTTTCAAGTTTATACCCCTTATGTTTTCCTAAATTTATGTTTAAGATATTAGTCCTTAATTAGGAAAAATGGAAGACTTCCTTGTCACAATTAATAAGGACATGGTTTATGATCCTTACTTATGTTCATAAAATATATCAATAGTGTTGAATGATTGTATGTTCTATTATAATGGGAATGATACATTGTAAGTAGAAGGATAATAGGGTTAAGTAAGATGGATTGAATGATATGAAAACACTAAATCTAATTTATTAGATATACAATCTGAATTGTTTACATTTGATAAACTTAAAAAAAGAGACTTGATGTTCTTAATTACTTAATTCAGATTGAATTATAAGCGTCAAATGAATTTATGGTTAAATAATAATGAGTTCATAAACATGAATGCAGAATTGATCTGCATACCTTCAACTGGTGTAAAAGTGAATTTTGACCCTTTCTTAAAGGATTAATCATACAAACTTAGTGGAACCCTAGGTATGATGCTCAATGTAAATTAAACCTATTAATAAGCTAAAGGTTAATTAAACTAATTACTCATTAAGTATGTCAGATCTATTAAAGAAACTTAGTGGGTTGTTGTAGTATAGTTGCTGCTACACAATACCCATATAATGATGAAAGTCATTAGGTGGATACTATGAAGCAAAAAATATTCCTCAATATCCTACTCAGCTCCTCTAACTCAATTGTCATAAGTGGAACTTCGGTTCACAGTTTTACTCCAAACTGGGATAGGCATATAGCCAAGTGTTGTCATCATCTTATGTTGACTTTGGGTGAATAAACACACCCGAATTGACAAAATTTGATTCGAGTATGTCTACTTATCCTTAGTCACCACAAGTAGATTGTTGCACTATTTTATGAGAGCTATCCCTATTTTGTGTGAAACTATGACTCGGATTTGATTGATAGAAGTCAAGGAAAACTTTAATCTAGATAACAGTTTGAGTGGGGTGAAAGACATATTCCTTTCGACGAGTATTCTATCTAGGGATGTAAACATGGTAAACATGTTTAAAACTTTGGCCAAAGTATCACAAATGGCTGGTTATGTTGTCTTATGTCACCTGGTCTAAGGTTGCAAGATTTCATATGAGTGTCAATAACAAATAGTCATATAGGATTCTTAGACAAATAACACTTGAATGACCCGTAAAGGGTCAAAAAACCAAAGTATACCTTGTATACACAAGAACAAGTTAAACATGAGAGACCAGTTTAATACCGAGTCATGAAATGAGAGATCGGTATAACTCCAAGTCATTACAGATGCATATGTTTTTCTGTTATGTGATGGATTAACAAAGGAATGTGTATTCTAAATTATGTGAATTTAGAACAGATAACATTATGAAAAAAAAAATCCCATATTTTCTAAGTCATGAGTGAGGATGATACAGAAAGATACAACCACTTTATGAATCTATTAATGTTTATACCATTCCTCCTCAAGAAGTACTTTCTCTTATGAATGTTTTAGGTGATTTAGAAAATTAGATTCATACTCTTACCCTTGAGAGTAGGATATATTATGCTTGTTGTGATAATACTTTTATCCATGGAAGTCTTATTCCTTATAAAATCTACAACTCACCTTTTCCTAAGGGGTTTACCATGCCTACTTTTAAACTCTTTGATAGAACCGGTAATCTTTACATGCATCTTAGGGATTTTAGGTTAGTTATGGTTACACATCCTCGTAATAGATATACTTACTTATAAAAGCATCTCCGTAATAGTCTTACTGACATTGTCTTCACATTGGTTTCATCACTTTGCCTAATGAATCTATTAAGTACTTATCTTGATATGGAAGAATGCATTTATTGGACATGTTTTATTTCTAATAATGGTCCTAAAGTTACATTTGAGCAATGTCTACCTTCTTTATATACAAGTCAATAATGGCCCTATTACTAATAATATCTTACATTTCAAGTCTTGCATGTATCATTTACTTTATGCAGCCTATTGATTTAGGAAATGTTCACATATATCTTTCCTCATGGCTCGATACCCTTTCCCTCTAAAACAAAGAAAAGTTATTGTATGACATCTGAGGTTGTAGTATATCTTTTCTAGTTCTTTGTCATTAAAGTTACCTTCATCTTCAGAACAAAAGATTGATGCTGTGATGCTGACATTTTTTTGACGACATGCAGGTTGAAAAAGTGTTTTCATAATTTCACTATCCATTCTCTAGTGGAAACTTACTCTTCTAATGTCACAATCATGATTATCACCAAGGCCTCATAATTTTTTCTTTTCATCTCTCCACTAGACGTTCTCAAGTGATCATTCATCCCATCTTCATAGACCTCCACCACACTTCACTCCCCCTCCAAAACGTGGTAGCCACTTGTATTTTCTAACCAATTCAAGTGGCTCAGGCCTTTCGCGATAATCGTGTCTATACTTTGATTGGCATGATTAATCCTCCTTCAAGTACGGACTACAAATGGGTGCTAATGAGCTATCATCCCTACCTCACCACTTACGACAGAAGCTGTCGTACTCAATACCATTTTACTGAATCAGTCATGTGATTGAATGGTCATCGAAGGCAATGATTACAAGGTATGGTACTCCATGATAGGCATTCATCTCTGCTTGAGGACAAGGGTGTCATTACTTGGTCCCGCACACCATGTCTAATTGATCACATTAGTCCTGTGTCGTGATGTCGAATACTTCTAACATCTACTTACCTCAATGACTAAGGGCTCTGGTAAAGTCAACTAACAATAAGTTTATTTTGTTCATAAAGCGAACCCTCAATTTCAACTGACACATGAGACATGGAATACCCCAGGTCTCGTATGCGCTATGGGACCCTAGAACCTCAAGTGGGTCCCGAAGGTAGCATGTACTTCACCTTACTAGCTATGTTTATGGTAAGGGAAGACATACTTCCTAGTGTCTACTATGAATTCACTTCATTAGAGATTGCCCAATCATTGGCACTTGAGGGCTCAAATCAGATACTAACTCAGAATGGCAGATCATGGTTGAGCTACTTGAAGAAATGATAAAAGTAGTCACCTTGTCTCTAGCTAGACGTTTTATGTTCAATCAATAAATACGTGATTTTACATGCCTATTCTATACATGTCATTCCATTATCAAATTTGGTTATGTAGTGTTAACATGGGATTTCGATGCATGAGCCAGACCTTTTCACCGTTCAAGTTATCTAATGCACCATTAGAGTGGCCCATACGTTATCATTTCTTACAAAGTAGGCTAACTCTTTTGAATTTTACTCACTTTGATTCAGGGTGCGCTATTATTATCCCAGTTAATGTTATTTATCATCACTGCGCTATCAACATGTATAATCTACTGCGTCATTGTACATCACCATAGAGTAGTTTCAATTCCTCCAAGTACACCCTACACACATTGTTTTGTTTGTATATAGTTATTTACTTTTGTGTGCTCCTTGCACACTCTCTTTTGTTGCTTCAAGGATGTTAGTTAGGTTCAGGGATCTTCTAACACTTTTCAGCAGTCTTCCACTCTCATGAAATTTAAACTAGAAAATCTCATGCATGAGAGTAGCAATTTTTTAGATGTTTTCATATACAGATGCTTCAAGGGACAATGTCTGCGGTAGTTCTACAAAATACATAATCAACATCTTCATCGCTACTATTGGAAGTAACTGAATGGGATGCTCAATTGATACTTGAAGGCTTCCCCACTTGATCTCCATCTCATGTACTCGGGAGTGTTATGCATGTACCTCGAGTTTGTAATGATGTCGTTGTTGTCCAAAATAAATCCCCTAGTTGTTTTGACAACCTACATTCTTCATTCTGACTATGAGGTTCAAGACTCCAGGCTACGTGCGCACTCTGGTGGTTTCCTTGGTACATTACTTGTTTACAGTTCTTCCGTGTGCACTTGTGTGGCCTTCCTTCTCCATTCCACTATCTTCTTTCATTCTCCATTTTACACGCACTCCTTGCGTACCTGACCTTATTCTCCCACAGTTCGTGCACCCTTTGTGCGCACCCCCTAACTTGCCTTCCAAATCTAGCTAAGTCCCCTGTATGCTTTCTCCGTGCACCCATTTCCTTTCTTTCTGTCATCACGTTTCTACATTTGAATGTCGCACCTTGGTTGCATACTTGTATTTTTTCAGGGATGCACCTTGTCTTATCACTTTCGCACATGCCACTTCCTTATGTGCACCTATCTTCTATATTTTCATGCCCCAAGTGCTTACATGCACGCACCGAGTCATTATGCCATGTCGTAACCTATCATAGCTTGAGATGTGCAACACACAACCTATTTAAAGCATGCCAATTGCTATGCACTAAATCCTCATGATTTAATATGTTGCCTGCAAAATGTGGTAGAAAAGACAAAACTAATGAACATAGTCAACCCAAATCCTTCAGCCAATCAGAGTGCGCCACATGTGTCTGGCGTGTTCAGTTTACACTGTAGATTTCATATCACCCTAAATTCTATTACGATGGATCAGATTTAGGTGCTTTTGGTGTTGTTGGAAATTTGCTAACACGAGAAATACTCGAGATCATTCAAAATTAGATTTTGGCTGGATTGGGTAGGTGAGAAATAGGGAAACGTGTCTTAAGCCATTTATGCACAACTTCAATCAGCCCAACCACCCAGATTTGATCTAATTTTCCCTCTTTCCTTCTTCCACAAGTAAATACAAACATGGGGAGGAGCATGTGACAATATTTACAAGTAGATTTGCATTCATTCATTATTGGTTGTTGGTGGTTAGAAGTTTGAATCTTAGTTTCCCTCTTTTTTTCTTCCTCTTCTCTCCTTCTTCTTCTATAAATATTGGATCAATGTTCATTGTAAAATGTTGGACCCCTTCAGTTTGTCAAGGGATTTTTTTCCTCACAGTTTTAAGTTTCAGGCCTTCCGATCTAGCTCCCTGCATGTGGATATCAGCCTCATTCTCCATTGTAATAGAATGTGCATTATTTGGAAGCAATAAAATCTTATTTTATGGCTATTCTCTGCCCTAGTTCATATTTTATTACATCTTCTTCACTATCTTTTGCATTATTTGTTTTTTGTGCATTCTCTACATCACTTGCAGGTCCCTTTTCTATTTTTGCTCTATAAAAACGAGTGTGTGAGTCTATTTTAGACTATGATACACGTGCCTCTCCTCTCTTTACGCATTTTCCTTTGTTTTCACTTAAAGATAACTATGTTCATCCCCCTCTTTCTTGTGCTATCACCTCCCTTACTTTAATTTTTCCTTTATGTATATCCTTCTAACCCTGGTCCCTTGGAATCTTAGAGTAGTGGTAGGTAGCCATATTTCCCTTCATAGGATTAGTTCTATCAGTAGAAATAGGTAGAGGAACTGACCTTCTCTGGAGGTTTGTCTCAAGTGTGCAAGGTCCCACAACTTTGAGACAATCCCATGTTGCTTCAAAATCCCAGTTCATCCTGATCTAGGATGGGTGTAATTTTTATTACCAATAGGTACTGGCCTTGTTTCTCCTTCTATGCATTCTCCACCTACCTATGTAAAAATAGGTATGTATGACCTTGCTTGGACTGATCCTCCCATGGTTCCACCCATTGTTGATAATTATGTCAATGTTCCCTCTATTTTTTATTAACAAGGTGTTTGTGAATTGGTTATGTGCCTTAAAAGACATATATTTATTTATCTCCTAATTGTATGCAACATAGTAATGGTAGTGCTCACACTTCTTCTCATGACGTGTTAAAATCTAAAAAGGTTAATGATACATATGTTTCTAGTCTTGATACCCAAAAGGATTATGTACATAATAATGATCATAAAGATAATGTGCATGTTGATAAAAGTGTGCAAAATTTCATTTCTCTTGATTCTTCTCATAGTATTATTAACACTAATAATCCATTAGCTGATCCTAAGATTATTTTCCAATCAAATAGTGTACCTATGTCTACTCACAATGGAAAGATACAACCACTTAATGAATCTACTAATGTTTATGTCATTCCTCCTTTAGAATTACTTTCTCTTATGCATGTTATAGGTGATTTACAAAATTAGATTCATACTCTTAACCTTGAGAGTAGGATATATTATGATTGTTGTGATAATAATTTTATCCATGGAAATCCTATTCCTAATAAATTATAAAACTCACCTTTTCCTAAGGAGATTACCATGCCTAATTTTAAAGTCTTTGATAGAATAGGTAATATTTACATGCATCTTAGGGATTTTATGTTAGTTGTGGTTACACATTCTAATGATAGATTACTTCTAAAAGCATTCCCTAGTAGTCTCACCAATATTGCTTCACATTGGTTTCATCATTTTCCTAGTGGATTTATTAGTACTTATATTGATATGGAAGGAGAATTTCTTATATGTTTTATTTCTAACAATGCTCCTAAAGTTACATTTGGGTGTCTACCTTATTTACATCAAAATGAACATGTTATTGTTTATATTTTAAATTTTAAATCTTGCATGTATCATTTACTTTATCATCCTATTGATTTATAAATGCAATATATCTTTTGTCATGGCTTGATTGTTCCTCTAGAAGAAAACTTATTGTATGACACATGTGAATCTTTTACATTTTTTTTCCTTAAAGTTATTCCCTTTAAATAAGATATTCTTAGTTTACATTTTATTTCACATGCTTTTATCTCTTCTACTAATCCTCCATCTACTACTTCTATTCCTCTTATTGCACCACCTTCACGTTCCCCATCTCCACATAGACATGATCATAATAATTCACCCCACTTTTGTTCCCCTCCATGTAGACCTCCACCATGTTTTAATCCCCCTCATAAGCATGATCCTTTATAATTTTAACATTCCTCTAGGCCTCATGGTATCTTACACACTTTGATTGATGATAAATTGATTTGGCTCCCTTATAATGAGCATTATCCTCTTCATCGGTTGCAATGGAATCATAACCAACCATTTTGTAATTTTCATAGTATTAATGGACATAGAGACAATGATTGTTATGTTATTCATAATAGGATTAAATTGCTTGATGACGAGGGTTTCAATGATTTTCATACAATCTAGTATGATAAACCATATTCTCCCATGACACGATGCTGAACACCGGAATCTATTACTTTGACTGCCCCTTATCCTCTTAAGGTTATTTTGTCTATTCCAACCCCAGCTTCGACTACACATGAGACAACTTCCATAATTATTATTCAACCAAATAATAAATGGGTCCCAAAGGATCACCACTTTCCACTACATGGTTCACATACTCCTAGTGTTTATATAATCACTTTCGGTTTATCATTCGGCACTCATGCACATGATACTACATTCACATCACTTGAGCTGCTTGTGTGTATTTGTCACCTTATTTCTTGATAGATACTATATGATCTTAAGTGCTATATGATACCATACCTATTATATATATGTATGCCACTATTTATTCATTATCTCCATACTTTCAAAATGTGTTCAATCATCATCTATCTATAATCACTCTTGCTATTATTTATGTTATGTGCATAATTCAGCAAGCATCCTTGTTGAGCTGAGGAAATACAACTCAAGTATGATAGCACATAAGGTTTGGGCATATGGGCATAGGGCGTGTGGAAGATCACATATGTATAGCAAAGTAGGGGTTCTCCCAGGAATGGTTTGGAATCAAGACTTAGCCGCTTTTACAGATCAAGGCTATTTTTAGGGCATGTAGTGCAGAGCACGTAAAGATATGGAGACTTGCAGGATACACAAGGCTATTTTGGATAAGTAGAATATTGAACACCATCCATAGTTTTGAACTAATAATAGGATCTCTACTAAGAGTTAACTATAGGAGATCTATTATTAACACTTGCATGCTTTTGTATTCTTATGTAAGGGTGCATGGTTATTATTAACATGTAGCCTATTTTTGGAAGGTGCATGGGTGGTGAAGGGAAAGTCCCCACCCCTATAAATATGTATTGATTTGCATGGTTTAGACAGTTCATGATTTATTGTAGTGTTATAATACGAATCTGTTAGTGCACATAACCATGGTGACTTCATGATATATCTAAGAAGCTTATGAGTTTTACAGAATTTAATATAATGGATCTTATTGGCTAGATATTGGTGTTAGATATAGCCGAGTAAGGATCTTGTATGGTAAATTTGATTATAGTAATTGTTTAGTTAGTCTTTCTATGGTTTAGATCTAGATATGGTTTACGCACTGTGGTTTAATCAATTATCTATTATGGACATGAAATATACATTCCTTCATTCTAACATCTTGGACAAGATTCACTAGGAGGGACTTGGTACCCTTGCTTGCTTTGGGTGAATGCTCAATTTCGGATGAGTGATGTACCAATGTGCCTTGGGCTATTTGCAATGAATTCTAGGCTACATCATTGGTTCCATTTCTCGGACCTCTTTCTCAACTTTTTTTCAGGATGTTACATGATGAAGATGTATTGGTTGACCTTGGCCAGTATTGAAGAGTGGTTAGACGATCTAGAAGAAGAGTATGCTCGAAGATTTAGCACTGGACCTGAGTTTAATGCATGTGTTTGGGTTGATTAGAATCTATATGATACATTTATGAGACATTCTTTTCTATCTTTCCCATAGATCTGTACGATTGGTTGATTTCTTAAGCGTCTAAGAGGAATTGGAGGTTTCACACACTTGTTTGGATGCAGGAAGAATTCTAGGCCTTGTATGATGAAGATCTGATTTGGACGCGCTCTGTGGATATTTGGTTCTATGGTGTTTTGAACAAATATATTCTTGAGTACACAGTTTCCACTTACTCTTGCCCAGAAGTTTCTGAGTTCTAGTTTTTGTGAGAGCCCAGAGGGTCTTACTTGCACAACATTCCTTTGGAAATCAAGATCTTGATCGTAACCTTGGATTTGGAAAATAATCATATGGCTAGCTAAAACCCACCACACATGGGGGTAGGAGTAGGTTTGGTAAAGATGGCAGACCTAGCGGCAGAGAGATAGAGAGAAGAAATGTGGCTTAAGTTTAATGAAGCACGTGAGAGGGATCTAATGAAGTAGTGAGAGATTGCAGAAAGAATGGTGTTGTGGAGGGATATGGCTCGTGAAGGATTTGGAGCTCACACAGAGGACTTAGAGCCAAAGCATTTGAACTCCCCCATTTGGGAAAGCATGACAGAGAAACCTCCTCGGCTTTAGATGAGGGCATGTTGGATGAGAGATTTTGGACCGTGGGCATGCATCTGAACCTACCTAGCAACCTAGCCTTTGTGCTTGGTTTTACAAATTCTACGATAGTTAACAGTAAGCAAGCTAGTGTGAGCAGTAGAGTTGCAGTAGATAGAGTCAATTTACAGTCAAGTTCAGGAGTTAATCAGGGAGCTTATTCATCTATGGCGCAATCGTCATCTATTTTATTTGGAGGTCTGACTGGAGGTGTCTTTCTGGTGCGTCATCAACACATAACGTGGGTGTGCAAAATGTTGATATAATGTCTAGAAGTAGCACAACTTCGCAGACTATGGGATTATAGTTTATCATGACCATTAGAACATAAGGAAGTGCATCCTCTGGTCTGTTTCCTATTTCAGGAGGAGGATCAGGAGGGTCAGGTGGCTTGGGCGTTGGCAGATCTGGTGGCTCTGGAGGTGGAGGAAATACAAGAGGAAACACATGTACTGGATCTGGTGGGCAAGGTCCACACCAACCCCAACAAATTTATATGGAGATGTCCCTTCATCTTCCATAATATAGAGGCATTGAAGATGCAGCTGAGCACATGCATATGTGTGAGATACTATGGCACACAAAAGGGGATCACTGCTCTAGAGCACAAGGTGAGTAAGTTTGCAACTACATTACATGGGCATGCACATAATTGGTACAAAATTTATACCCTCACCAGAATTGTGTAGATTATATTGTACTACAGGATGCTTTCTTGAAAGAATTTTATATCCCTTATTTTGAGAAGAAGAGCATCATCGCATTGAAAGATATTAAGTAGGGAACTACTGAGAGTGTTCGAGAGTATGATGCTTGATTCAAGACCCTTCTGTCTAAGTTATATTATGACATCCATGCGAGCCAACATGCACAATGGTTTGTTGGAGGACTGATTATGCCTTTTAGGAGGGTAATTTTACATAAGACTTATACATATCCGTGTGAGGTGCTTGAAGCATCTCTACACATTGTGGTGGACATAGGAGTGAGTCCATTTTTAGAAGCTTGGATTACAACAATGGATAAACAATTAGAGAAATTATCTACTAATTTGGCACATGAGATGTGCAGTGAAATTTGGTGTACAGATTGTGAAGTAGAGGGGCATACTAAGGATAGTTTTCCTTGTAAATTAGTGCACTCCTTGTTGCTGGATTGTGAGATCTATCACTTGGACCACAGTTCAAGTCGGTGCCCATTGTTACAATGCGTGATAAGAAATAATGTGTCCTGTTACTACAAGATTTATAGGTCTTCCACTCATGATACTGAAGATTACAGGTTGATTGATCAGATTCATGATGCCATTGATATTGGCGTATGAAAGACTGGTGTTGCAAATAATTCTAAGGAGAAAGGTGAGCATCATGACCATGATCATAATGAAGGGTGCTCTAATGGAGGCCATGGTAGAGGTCGAGGTTACCAAGGAGGATTCAGAGGCCGAGGTCGCGGTAGCAGAAGAAGTGATTTCCCTTGTGGAAATTTTTATACATGTGGATTCCCTGATCATTCGAGGCCTGAGTTTCCTTAGAACATTGTCTATTAGTTTTATGGAAAGAATCACAACTATGAAGAATGTCTGGACTTATATGAACATTTGAGAAAGAAACACAAACAAGAGAACAAGGGCATGGGAATGGTTAGAGTGCAGCGCACCATGGAAGATCAGTGGATGCCAAAGTTAGTGCCTTATCCTGAGTTGGTACCTATGAAGATTACTACACCCGTTGAGGTTGTGCACACCAGAGAAGTTCTAAAATAAAATCCTGCCATTATGATGGAGGAGGTTTTTCATGAAAAATATCGATACCCTATGCATCAAAAGGAGGTTTATCAAGAAACCATGGAGGTAATTCAAAATTTATAGGGTGAGATAAAATGTTTGAAAGAGCAGTCACAAAAGATAGAACAAAACAATGCAACTGATCTCCATTAGACAAATGTTGATGATTTAAAGGAGGTTTGTAAGATGTTGTGTTAGGAGAACATTATTCCTCTATTAGGGAATTGGTTAAAGGGAAACACTCCGCATGCTGGGATTGAGCATGAAAGGAATATTTTACATGCTAACCTTCCCCCTCATAGCCTAGATTATGACAAGGAGATCACTCTAAATGTTGTTGTGGATGGTTGGATTTTGAGTAATATCTTGATTGACACATGTGTAGAAGTGAATGTCCTCACTTTGGATGCACGGGTTCAAATGGGTAGACCACCATTGCATCCATCTTCTCATGTGTTGCTTATGGTGAACCAGACCAATGCCACACCAATTGGAGTTTTAAAGGATGCATCAATTACTATACATGGATCCAATTTTATTGGGGATTTTGAGGTCTTAACGCTTGCAGAAGTAGAGAGGTTTCCATATTTACTTAGGAGCCCTTGGTGTTATGCATACAACGTTGATCTACGTTTCAACAAAGGGTATATAAGTTTTGAGAATAAAGAAGAGCATATCATTATCCCTTTGATAGATAGGAAATATGCACCTTATGTAGAGCCCTTAAGTGAAGAGGACTTGAATAAAATTTATGTGTGCACCATTTGAGATTCAAAATTTGTTGAGCCATCAAAGGAAGGAGTTATCCAATGGGATGATGCACAATCCATGAGTGATACTACCAGTGTTGTATGTGACAACTGGGCACATGACTTATGAAATGGTTGGGTGTGAAGTACAAAGTGCAGCTGCACGTGTCAATAAGCTACGTGGTATTAGATGTTTGGGTAACAACCAAGTACCAAGCTACATTAGTGAAGAGAATCCAGAATTATTCCTACTTGCTATGGAAGTTTAGAGGGAATGTCAGGTGAAAATAAGGGATATGCAAGTTTATAATCTATTCCGGATAACAACGTGTTAGCGGATGGTTCACAGGGATAATCGTTTGGAGTGGAGAGAAGTCAGGATTGCTTTATCTGCTAAAATTTTAAGGAGCAATGCACCTACTCAAATCTATGCATTTCATGGTAATGATCCTATTCAACACCACGTTCAGCAGTGTGAGATACTCTGGATAGAAGGGAAGAAATATTTACCACCTTCAATGTGGGTGCACAAGCTTTATTTCACCTTGTGAGACTGTGCACGCACATGGTATATCTACGCAGAGTTGAATAGAGAGACTGAAAATTGGCAAGAACTTACTATGGGTATGATTCAAACCTTTGACTATTTTTCCACTAAATCTCTGGTGAATGAGGCATTACAGGTTATGAAGTGCTTAACTATCGGAGATAGTGCAAAGGCTAAGGATCTCCTTCAGGAGTTGTTAGGAGATTCAAACCTGGATGCACATTTTTGAAAAGGAAGAAAAATATGCTGAAAAAATTTGGTGCACCTGCCTAGAAAGAGAAAAGAGTAAGATGGTCTATATAGTTGATGATGAGGAAGTGGAAAAACTGGATGTTGAACATACAGAAGGTTTGCATAAGGTCTTAGATGGTACAGATGAGAAGGTGCATGCCTACCATGCACCTATGAAGACAAATAAAGTGAACATTGGAATGGATGATGAACCAAAGAAGGCCATCATTGGAGATTATTGGTCTAAATTTGAATTTTCTAAGATAATTGAGCTACTACGTGACTTCTAGGATCTTATTCCCTAGAGGCTATCATGAATTAAAAGGGGTACATGAATGTTTGGGTGAGATGAGAATCAAGTTGAAGGAAGGTGCATGCCCAATCCAAAAGAGGCCTTACAGGATGAATCCGAACTTGTGTGTCAAAGTGAAAGAAGAAATTGACAAAATGTTAATTTCTGGGATCATTTTGCCCATCGAGGAGTCAGAATGGGTGAGCCCTATGGTGATAAACATCAAGAAAGATGGAAGAATCTAGATTTGTGTGGATTATAGGGAATTAAATGTTGCATGTGTGATTGATCCCTTTCCCACACTATTTACTGAGGAAATTTGGAGAGCGCAAATTATTCTCTTTTACCCATGGATTTTCTGGGTATCATCAAATAAGGATAAAAAAAGGACCAAGAGAAGAAAACTTTCACAACTGAGTGGGGAAGTTTTGCATACATGGTTATGCCCTTTGGATTAAAGAATGCGCCTCTAGTATTTTCGCTCATAGTGGTACAAGCATTTTAGGATTTTATTGAAAAGTTCTTACAGGTATATCTAGATGATTGGACAGTTTATGGTCTTGTGAAGGATCACTGTGATACTTTAAGGCTGATGTCTGAGAGATGTTGAAAATTGAGCATGTCTTTAAATATTAAGAAGTGTGTATTTGCCACACCTTTTAGAATTTTCTAGGACACATCATCTGTAAGGAGGGCTTACTAGTGGATCCTGCTAAGGTTTCTGTGATTTTGGGCTTAGAGAAACCTACTAGCCAAAGTGAGGTGTTTGGATTCTTGGATCACACAGGATATTACAGAAAATTTATTAAGGGTTATGCAAAGATCGTCACGCCCTTAGAGGAATTATTAAAGGGAAAAGGAAAGTTCTGTTGGGGTGAAGCATAACAACGCACTTTTGAGACTCTAAAGGAAAGGCTTACTACAACGCCTATTTTACACTTTCCTTCACGATCCAAACCTTTTCACATTCATGTAGATGCCTCTGGCATGGCCATTGGCACGGTACATTCCCATCCTGGAGAAGGGATTGTTGATCGTCCTATTTTCTTTGTGATTAAAATGCTGACTCTAGTAAAACAAAATTACACAACGACAAAGCATAAGGCATTGTCTATTATCTACGTGCTCCATAAGTTTTGATAATATTTACTTGCTACCACGTTCATCTTTTATACGAACCACATGACACTGAATTATTTGATAAATAAACCCACTTTACCAGGGCACATATGCCGCTGGGTTCTGTTATTCCAAGAGTTCAATTTCACAGTGGTGGTTAAGTCGCATAAGAGCAATTCTAGTCTATACCATTTATTAAGGACTCAATCAGGAGAGGACACACATAGCATTGAGGATACAATGCCAGATGCAAAGTTGTTCAAGTTAAATTGTGTGTCATCAGACTTAGAGGAAATTTTGTCTTTTTACGCACAGGTATGGCGCCTAAAGGAATGAAGGCTTTAGAGAAGAAACAACTTGTCATTCACATCATTCCTTACATGTTGATCAGTGTAGACTTATACAAATTAGGCCGAGATGAATTTTTACACCAGTGTGTACTTGAGCATGAGCGTGAAGTAATTATGGAAGAGGCTCATGGCAATATTTTAGGTGGAAATTATGTAAGGGATTCCACTGCGCGTAATATTCTATTAGATGGTCTATGGTGGGAAACATTATACAAGAATTGCAAAGAGTATTGTAAGGCATGTGACCATTGTCATCACCTTGGAAAGCCTTGGCATAGAGATGATATGCCTTTTAGCCCTATTGCTAGCACTGAACCTTTTGAGAAGTTGGAAATTGAATTTTTTAACCCTATCTCCCTAGCGTCGTGCATGACATGATCGAGCTACATTATAACTTATATAGACTATCTTATAAGATGGGAAGAATCAAATCCTATAAAGGATTGTAAAACAACTAATGCAACAAGGTTTATGTGGGAAAATATTATCAACATGTATGGATGCCCTTTAAGTTTAACAAGTGATAGGGGTACTCATTTCCTTAATGAGACTATCAGGATATTACTGGATGAATTTATGGTTGCACACCATAGGAAAACACCTTATCACCCTCAGGTAAATGGAACTACTGAAGCCTTCAACAAGATATTGAACCATACATTGAAAAAAAATTGTGATGTTGGAATGAGAGATTGGGATGATAAAGTCTTAGCTATACTTTGGGCATACCGAACAACCTGCAAGAGGTTGAATAAAGCAACACCCTTCTAGTTGGTGTTTGGTACAGAGGCAGTTCTACCAATGGAATTCATGCTACCTTATTTGTGCATTACGCGTGTAGGAGGTCTGGTTGATGAGAAAACACTCGAAGAATGAATTGATAAGATGATGTAACTAAATGAGAGGCGTGCCATAGCACAATGGAGTCAGAGGAAAGAAAAAGCTAGGCCAAAGGCATAACATGACATGAACATCAAGGATAAGAAGCTTGAGGTTGGAAAGATGATACTTTTTTATGATTCAATTTTTTTGTGCCATCTTGGAAAGCTTAAGGTGCATTGGTTGAGACCATACGTTATAACTTATATACTTGCCAGTTAGAGGCGTTGGATGGAACAAGGTTTCCCAGTTACTTTAACGGGAGTAGGTTGAAGCCCTAATATAAATAAGTCTTCTTGGTGTTTGTAATAAAGTATTATTTCCACTTAGATTATATTTCCTTAATGCATTCCCTTTATATGTGTTTCCTTTCATTGTTGTTATGCTTTGTCAATTTAGTCTAGTGTTTTGTGTAATAAGTGTGCTTGTGCACCAAAATATGATTACTATCTAAGTGTTTTCATGCGTAAAGGACTGCACATACCCTTAGTGTGGGGTGGTTTATATATAGGGTTCATTTCAAAGTTTGAATATTGACTAAATATGGGTATGCATAAAGAAAATTTTGTGCAGGTTATTTAAGGGAAGTGTGCAAATAGAAAACAAATTGCTCCTGATTGAAGACTATATATGGGTGGACGCACAATCTAACACGAGGTAGGATGCATAGTGGAAACTAATTATAAGAAGGTGCAATGGTGAAGTAATTCGAAGCATGAGGGCATGCGGAAGGAGGTATGTGGTCAAAAATTAGAAGGTGTGCCAGAAGGTTATGATTGTGGTGCGAAGATGAGTAGTGCAGAAAAATATCAAAATGGTGAATTAATGATGGGGACGGTGGTAGATGAAGACCAATAAATGTGATAATTTTTTGAAAATCTATATAAGGACATGTTGTGAAATCATTTTTACCTTTACATATAAGATATTTTGAGCAAGCTGAAGGTGAGTGAGCTAGCGAGACATTTGTGAAGTGCAGAGAGTTATGAACCAATTGTATTGTGTTGGATTTATGCACGAGGTAATCTTGCACTCCATTTGGAAAAAAAAATTGAGTGAATCAGATGTGTTTGGGGAAGAGGATTGACAGATAGGGTTAGGTTTTGAGCTAGGGCACATGGAGTTGAATTGTAGAGCTCGAGGCAGGGAAAAGAACACACATTTATAGTTATTATGGCACCAAAAAGAGCACCTAGATCTGGTATAAGGGGAAAGAAGATAAATTTGAAGATGCTCTCAAGAGTATATTTTCTGAAATGCAATACATGGAAGGTGTTTTCATGGGCCGCGATTGGAATTCACACATTCACCGCTGCAAGGTTAGTGATTACAATGATAGAAACAAGGATAACAAGGAGGAATTAGAGAAATTGCTTGTGGTGAAGACTTCGAAGAGAAAAACGGACAACATGGCGGTCTACGAAGATGCAAGCGAAATGTTATTGACCAAGGTAGGATTTTTATAGTTGTATGAGCTCCTATATTTTGGAAAACCTGAAAATTTATATCAGTGGAGCATGAGCAGAGTCCATGAGGACTTATTCTATTTTTTTGGGTGCCGAATAAGGATCAACGCACCTTTGATTGGAAGTTTGACAGGGCTAAGGGGTATGGGTATTGAGATGATTAGCAACCTCACTAAAAATGAGGCTATAGAAAAGACAAATAAAGCACTTAGATACACTAAAGGAGGGCATAGGATGGACATCCCTAAATTGTAGAAATATTCAATTATTCAGGTAGCAGTCTGTTTCTTGACAAATATAAACAATCAAGAGCGTTGGTCTCAATTAAACAAGGCTTGGCTCTATATTGTAAATATGATGACAAAATATTTTGTATATAACTTATCAAATTTCATTGCTGAGATCATTATTGAGGAAGCACATGAAGGTGAGAAAATCAGCTTTGGCGCTATACTTCTATCATTAATATGTGTTGAAATTGGAGTTCCCAATGGGCCAAAAGATAATATTTGGCAGTTTCCTAAAGAGAAGAAGTCCTTGGTAGAAATATTTTCCAACTATACATGTGATGGATCAATGAGTGGACCATTCAAGCAAAGGGTATAAATGTGGTACAAGCTCTTGCACGCTGCGTTTGAAAAAGAATGAAGGATACCCAAGGAGTTACCTTCGGTATTGGATAATCAAGTACAATTTACAGTGTATCAACATTTCTATTTTGGGCACTTTGGGATGAAGGATGGAAAATGGGGCCCTTAGTGTAAGTTGTCATATGCCTTCACTACGCACTTTTTTCAAGCATTTGTACATAGGTTCTCAAACACGCACTAGTTGTTGTTAAATGCTGACAAGGTAGATTGTAACTACCACAAAATGAGGAAGTCTTATGTTTATCCAGGTAAGAATACTTATATTGAAAGGCTGGTTTTAGATGATATTAACATGAAGGTTGTCAGTTTAGCCATTGGAAAGCTGGGCATGGCTCTGGTATATATATATACTTGAAGCCTAAATTGTAAAATGAGAAGTATTCGAAGAATGAATTTAAGCTTCCTGGACCACCCAAGGGAAAACATATTGTGGGCACCTTAGAGGAAGAAGATATTCTACCCGTTGAAGAGGAGGAAGGAGAAGAAGAACTTCATGAAGATATTGGTGGCCTGAAGCACATGGGAAGAAGACAACCTATGGTTAGAGAGAAGAGAGAGCGCAAGGTGACCCCTCCATTGCAGAAACAAGAGGATAAAGTGTTAGAGACGGGCGTAATGGAGATAGATGTCGATTAGACAACTTAGGAGCCTCATTTTAAAAGGGTGCTTAGGCGAATAAGGAATCATTGTGTGGGACCTTTTGTGCCCCTAAGAAGGTCACCAAGGAATTATCCTAAGAAATCAAAACCTGAGAAAAATAAGAGATGCAAGTACATCCTTCGGAAGGATGATGAGGAAGAAGGGTCTGAGGACAACGCACCTCACATTCCAGTCATAATTGAGGATAATGCCAAGCCTCAGGAGGAGGAAGAGATAAAGGGAAATGAAGAGGAGCCAATAGATCAACATATGGATAGTGCAGGCCTTGGGTTAGAAATAGGTGCAAAGAAGGGCAAGTCATCTGGCGTGACCCCAACAACACAAACAGGTGAGAGTCCAGTATTGGAATCGAGCACCAAAATTCCTAAAAGCAAGCACATTAGGAAGGTGAAGGAGGAGGAATACTATGAGAACCATACATTTAGGTATGTGGATGATAGGAGAAAAATCATACATGCGTGATTCCAAAAAACTTTGGATCCTAAGGATTTGTATGGGTGGGAGCTCATGTATGAAGAAATGGTGAATGCGAGCATGCACAAGCAATTATCTTGATCTATGCAGATTCATATATACGAGCCTAATTTTGGCGTGTGTGAAGATTCATGTGTTCTATGCAGGTTGAAGAAAGCTCCCCATGTCATGCATGTGAATGTCAAGCCCACAGTCATGTCGGATGAGCAGGTGACCAATTCTTTGGTGAAGGTATATGCAGAGGTTACATGTAGAAACATAGATAAAGTGGAAACCCTTAGGGAATTGATGGATGATAACAAGGACAAGGATAAAGAGATAAAGTGTCTGAAAAAAGAGAAGGAAATGGATGAGGCAAAGGTGGAAGCTTTAGTTAATATGGCAGAGGATACTGGAGATGACATTTTAAAGGTAAGGCCACACCTAGAATAACAAGTTCCAGAAAAATTCCTTATGTGATACATTACCTACACACTTTGGTAAAGTTGGTAATCAATGAAGGGCCTATGCGTATACCATCACCAAAAGATGTTGCAGAGGAGTCAGAAAGGGCCAAGGCGGTGATTGAAAGGAAATTTTTGAGGTATGAATCCTTGTTATAGGCACTAAAGGATGAGTTGAAGAAGGTCGATCAAGCTCTAAATATGTGCGTGGTGCCAGATTCGATTACTAGGAAACAAAAAATTGAAGAGGATAATGAGGTCCTAAAGGTAGTGAGTAATGTGATGCTCAGGCGCATGGATAGGCTTGTTCTCGTAGAAGAAAAGTGCAAAGTTCTTGCAGAAGCCCATGATCCACATAAGGAAAGGATGAATGAAATTGGGAAGCTCATTGCACAGAAGATGGATTTTATGGAGGGGATGGTTTCTAGTATGGATAACATTTTTCAGATCTTACAAAATGAAAATGAAAACATTACTTAAGATGAGTTGGAATTCATGGTTACACACATCTCGGATAAGACATGTGAAGTGCTGAGTGATTGGAAGGCATTAGAGGCATAAATTAAAAACTATTATCCAGAGTTAATCCTGCCTACAGAAGAGAAAGGCACCAAGTAGTTCGTCATTCTTTTTGTTCAAGTAATTACATATTCTTTCATTCATTATTATTTATTCCTAAAGATATAAGTTGTGATTACCCATTTCCGGGGGCAAAAATGACATTAGTGTAGGGTAATGTTGAGTTGAGGAAATACATCTCAAGTATGAAAATGCATAAGGTTTGGGCGTGCAGGCACAGGGCGCACGGAAGAGTGCACAAGTATAGTGAAGCAAGGGCACGCCCATGAACAATTTGGAAACATGACTTATCTTATTTTGTAGATCAAGTCTATTTTTGGGACATGGAGTGTAAAACGCATAAATACATGGAGACTTGTGGGCTACGCAAGGCTATTTTGGATAAGCAGAAGATCGAGTGCCATGCAAAGTTTTGAACTATTAATAGGATTTGTACTAAGAGTAACTATAGGAGATCTATTATTAGCACTTGCATGCTTTTGTATTCTTATGTAAGGGTGCATGACTATTATTAGCATGTAGCCTATTTCTAGAAGGTGCATGGGCAGTGAAGGGAAAGTCCCCACCCCTATAAATATGTATTGATTTGCACGGTTTAGACAATTTGTGATTTATTGTAGTGTTAATCATCCAAGTTATAATTTCATCCTTTTTTTCTAACCAAATCCCTATCACCAATCCATAGGAGGATATTATTGAAAGTAAGAATGGTTCAACATGAACCCAATACTAGCACATTAAATCCCAAACATTAAATCCCAAGTTATAATGTTTTCAGGACGGTTTATAATAAAAGTGATAAACAACCCAAGAAAAGTCCGATATAACATATCAAAATAGAGAATTGAATTATAATTGTTCAACATAATTTTATTCAACCAAGTCGACCAAAATATTCTTAGCTAGACCATGAGCTCCAAAAGGATATAATCTACAGTTGATATCACTAATTAGCTATTATAACTAATATTATAGGATATCAATTAAGAAGTTGCAGACAAAGAACAACTCGATAGAGCATGACCTTTACCAGTTAAAGATCATGGTCCCGAACTCAAGGTGTTGAGAATATCCTAACATATTTACAAAAAAAATTCCCAAATGCCCAATTCAGTGTATTCCAACCAAAATACAAGCACAGTCACCGATAGCAAATCAAAAATGATTGACAAAAAGGATAACGATTCGATAAAGGAAAATTTTCAATCACAAAAGAATAAATGCTCTAGGATCAAATTGTTGACCCATTTCCACAATCTTAAAAGGTAAAGCGAACGATCTCAGTAGGATATCTCAAAGAAATAAAACATAGGTATCATCCTCATCGGTTACAAACCGAAGTAATACAAGTTCACAGTCACAACATCTAATGTCAGACGTGAAATCTATTCAAATTTTAACCAAAAATCAATTACAGAGACAAGGAAAACCATCCCATGAAAACTCATCAACAATCTGATTTCAGAATAAGCCTTAGAAATAATAAAGGTGTACAACTCAAGAGCCATTAACAAGAAGACCATCAACAAGCAATACCCAAAAAGATCTAGATTCAGGCCAACCATGAAAGGGTGGTTTAAAAAAAATGGTTACTCAAACGAAAAAGGGAGACAGGAAACCTTACCAGTAACTCTAACCTTTTTCCTTCAAAGAAGGGTTCAAAATAATCCCACGGTGAACACCCAAAATGGGTTAAAACTAATTTTTGGGTCAATAAAAGTATCAAACCTAGAGTCATAAAAGAATGGTCAATAAAACCAAAACAAAATCCTGAATAAATACATTCAAAATTCGACATAATATCTTCATTGCTTAGCACCCAGTTTATCAAGCAAACATAATCACAATCATTATTCCTTGTGGGTTTCGACCATAAACCCATAACTATCACTTAATACCAAAAATATTGTAAACAATATTAGATATACAACCAGTAACAAAGATAACGCGGTATCAACTTCAGATCATTCACAAATTCATGTTTTGCAAACAAATTCATTTCCAACCAACTTAAGCCATGTTTTCAATGTATAATAGTCTATATACTAAAAACAAAGTCATTTTCCATCAACCAGAAACCAGATAATTTCCAATATAACACATTGAAACAAGGAAAAGTGAGAACAACAAATTAAACACAAAACCAAAATCTCATAAGCATTTTCAAGGAAGATCAGAGTTCTTTTTATGAAATCGTTAAATAGAAAAATTTATCATAAGGAGGTAGATCTTATCATGCATGGTAGTTCTCTTTAACTCTTTTCTAAACTTCCAACTTTCTTGTGAAGTTTCCACAGCAAGATCTCCACAAAACTTTGCAACAAAACTAGCCTGAACCCCATCATCTCTTCTTCTTCCATTTTTATAGCTTCTGCATTAAATTTCCTTCCTCTATTTTTTCCATGCAATAGCAAGTTTAAAAGTGCAATAAAATCAAACTACCAATTCGAAAAATGAAAAAATAGCATGCAGAGCCATAGAGCTCGAAAAATTGAAATGCAAAGTGAAACCAACTCTTTTCCCTTTCCACCATTCCATCTTCATGTTTTCCAAGGTGGTTTTCCACACATTGGTCAAGATCATTTTTGCCATTACAACTTATCAGAAATCACCCAGAAGCCAACCAACCATTCGTTTAAACTTAGCCATAATTAACATTTTAAAATAACTATGCCAATCTTTCAGCAATTGAAAATAGGGTACATGCCATAGAAGACCAAGTCGCTCCCAAAAATGGCAATGAATCCCATTAAATGTTAATTAAATTAACCAAGTACCCTTTGGAATGGAGTCACTTCCCTTCATTAACCGGGTACCATCTCTAGTTGTCCATAGGTTAGGGTTAGGGTTAGGTTCCCCATATAAATGAATCAACCATAGCTTAGGGTAGATTAATGTCAAATCCCTTAGGATAGTTTTAGGAATTAATATCCTTCCAAAATGCATTCACCTTAGCTTAGGTTAAGGATCATATACCTGAATCAAATGCATCTAGATTAATTAGGTTCCTTACCATAATCAACATGACATTACATTCAGAAAACTTTATCAAAACAAGGTAAATAGATCATATAGTAATGATGCATCCTATAGATGTTACTGGATGCCCCAGCGATGTCTTATTACTCAAGCTTGAGTATGAAGATATCTCAGCAATAAAAATGTGTTACCCTAAATTAGCAAATATGATCGAAGCAATATATCGATCATAGGCATGCCTTAGATCACTGCAATTGATCCAAGGTATGACTATTCCTTTATTAGTAATGAAATTGACTGAGGGAAAAGTTAAATATTTCAACTTAGGTAATTTACTGGCATAGTCCCATAAGACTAAATTTACTTCCTTTCACCTGTATACACAAAATGTACTTCAAAGCTTGGCATAAAGAGTATATTAAACAATTCAATATCAATTCATCATTGCCATAGTATGATTATATCCAATTTAGAATATAAAATATGTTGTCTACAGCAAACATGATTAATCAGTTCTAAAGAGTATGCCATCTCAGAACATGAATCACCTATCAACGTTTTCAACTTCAGTTACAGAAGTAAGCAAGGATATCAACCATGGAAGACGCATTACAGTTTTCATTATGAGTAGACATAGGTACGGTATTTGGTTGGAAAATAATCTTAGGATCAACTAATGGAGAACTAGTGTTAATTATACTATGAGAAGAATCAAGAGAAATAGCGGTTTGAACACTTTTATCAACAAGCCCATCAACATGCACATTATCTTTATGATCATTATTATGCACGAAATCCTTCTAAGTATCAATACTAGAAACATATGCATCATTAACCTTTGTAGATTTTAACATATCATGAGAAGAAGTATGAGCACTAGCATTACTATATTGCATACAATTAGGAGATAAAGAAAGATATGTCTTTAAAGGAACAATATTCAAATCACAAACTCCTTGTTAAGAAAAAAGACAGGGATCATTGATATAATTATCAACAGTGGGTGGAACCATGAGAGGAGTAGTACAAGCAAGGTCATCCATTGTGCTCATGTTTTATTAACTAAGCTATAAATTGAAACTAATATCTACATAGCTTCAAAATCAAATGCTAATTAAACAATGAACCATCAAGATAAGAGCTTAAAGGAAATGCTTCTTTAATGCATAAATGAAACTACATGCTAAGTTATTTCCTACTCTCTATGATTGCTAACTTAAACTATGAACCTATGAAGAATATAAGCAATCAAAGTGGATTGTTACTTGATCTCAAAAATTGATAATGAAATCTCACTAAGAATGGCTACAAGGCCATTTTGGATCTTCCCATATTACTCAATTTTGAGTGAAAGGATGCAAGATGGAGAAGCTATTTCCAACAATGGAGAATGGCTCAAGATCAAAATGCTTATAGTATTTCACTATTCAAAGCATGGTACAAACGAAAGGTAAGAAGGAGGGTTCTTTATATAACTTTCCTTAAGAGGCAAGGCTAACAAATTGATGAATGTGGGATAAAGGTAAAACAAGATTAGGAATGGATAAGGTTGCTTTATATAAAATTAAATAAACATTAATATAAAAGGTAATCTTGATTTAGAATAGTTTAATTTGTCATTTGTAAGCCATGGGAGTTGGGAGATGTTTTAATTAATCAAAGGTGATTAATTAATAGGTAGAGGTAAGCTTAAAGAAGCTAATTAGAGGAAATTCAATATGATATGCGGGATGTAAGAGAGGAATTTGATCCAATAAATGGTAATTTATTGATTTAGAGTTACGAGTGTAATTAATTAATAATTATTATTTAACCCAAGTAGAAGTGGATATTAATTAACGAAAGGTCATTAATTGACATATTTAACGATAGGAAGGCTAATTAATTAACGAAAGGTCATTAATTAATGAATATGAAGAGGAATGTTAGATAATTAGTGGAAAAGTGTTAATTATTACGGAAATGATGAGAAAGAGGATAATTAGTGCAATCTTAGCATTAAAGGTTGCGTAAGTGGATTTTAGGTGTCTACATCCATGACTATTTGTGCATAAGTAGGTGGATAATGCATAGAAGAAGAAACAAGGCCAGTATCATTTAGAATAGCATCTAATACAACATTATAAGTATGAAATTTTTGTGTATGATCATCACAAACATCATCAACAAAGCATTCCTCATTTGAAACATTAACCAAATCCTCTATACATGTATTTTTTGTAGTAAAAGAAGCAATATCACTATCATTATCACAAGAACTAGTGGCTTTAATAGGTGGTATGAGTGAAACATTAGGATGAGGTGCTATAAGTTTTTTTATTAGGCTTAGAGGTGTATGCCTCACGATAAAAGTTAGCTTCTTCTTGGGAATTTGTAAAACAAGGCTGAAGAACAGTCATAGGTAAATAATCATACTTGGGTGGAATAGGCTTGGAAATACGATCATGCAACATCATTCAAAAATCAATTAGAAATAAAAAGTGAACAAAATGATGGATCCTATGGAAATCTAGGGCTCGATCAATAAGCGGGTTCACCAAATGATTTAACAGAAATTAAATCTTAATAATAGAATCAGTGATCAAATAGGTATATTAGAAATAGGAAAATACAAACATGCAATGATAAGCAAGTACAAGTAACAAAAGGAAAAAATGACTTAGGTGATTCTTGACTGTCTGGACTGAATCTAGGTCGGAGTGACAGTGGAATAGGATCAATCTAAACTGTGCATGCTTTTTTGGGGAGACAATGATCTACATGTGTGTTGGATAGTAGCGTCTAGGTATGTCAAAGACTTTCTGAGGTGCTAGTTTCTTATCTAGGTGTTAGTGTCCTAGTGAAGAGTGTAGATCTGGTTCTCTTAGTATCTAATAATGTCACCTTCACCTTGTTGTGTCACATCCACTTCCTTGTAGGATTTTTTGGTCACACATGTACATGCAAAACAAACCCTTGCTACATGCATAAGACTCAAGCATATATTAGATGGAGTAAAATATGCATATGCTTGAGTTGGACTAACCTCAACAGTCACCCCAATGTGATTGTCACTAAACGTTGCACTACATTTCAAACTCAATGTAGTTTTTGTGTGTGTGATAGAATCATGTCTCTTGAAGCTAGGTTTCCCTTGTGTAAGTTGCACAAAGATAGCAAGCTATAACTAATTTTTCCCCAAGATATTATGTGTGATGGAATTCAGAATTTTCCCTTCCTATGCAATGAATGATGCATCCCAAATTTCATCCTCAAGTATGTATGGTGGGCCAAGAATGTGTCTCGATCACCTATACTCCTAAATCATCCATTTTACAAAGGTATCGAGGAAATGAGTAAAAAACACACATGAACTGGCATACAATAGATAGATTTAAAGGGGCTATAGTGAGTGTTAGGATCACATATCTAGAGGGTAGTAATCCCTACACTAGGTCAACATAGGGTTTCCAAGGCCTGCAGTCAAGATAGAGAAGAGAACCCTACTTAAATATCAGTGATTGGGTGTGGAGAGGTATGAATCAACAATAGATAAGACAACCAAGCATAATATAACATAAACGAAAGTAGTGTAAAGCTAAGGAGTTGATCGTGAATAAGAGTACTATGATAACAAGCATCCAAACATATGTAATACTAAGCTAACATAACATAATGAGGGAAGAAGATGAAATTATCTATGAAAAATGACAAAAGATGGTTAGAGCACTCACCTTGTACCTGTAGGGTGGTCACTGATGCATCTATCTCTCCAGAGAAGCATCAAAATGAGAGAGAATTACTATTAGGTGGAGAAGGGGAGCATCGTTATCTTCCTAGACTCAGTATACGTGACCTAATAGTGCAAGGAAACCATCCAAGAAGAAGAGTTTCCAATCTAATCCACGCAAAGTGCAAGATAAACCAAGAACTAAGCGAGCAAATTCTAAGATGGCACAAAAGAGTAGAGCAGATGAGTGTCTAAATTACTATGGATTCCTTCCTTATGAATTTCAAACTAAGGTTAGTATATATAGGATGCCATCGCCCATGGGTGATGGCATCAGCTAAGGGAAATATAACACCAAAACCATCATCCATGAGAAATGGCATCAGCCAAATGTGCTGAAATGAGGTAGTGTGTCATGAAAACAAAAAGAAAGGTGTCATAGATTATGAGAATGGATGAACAAGGTGCCAAATGGTGAGATACAAGCAAGAAATTAGGAGTGTAATGTGTGTTATACCTAAGAAGACAATGATAACTAGTACAGGGACAGCTAAGGACAAGACCAAATAATGACACTCTTTTTGTGTATTGTCTCTAACCCATAATGGTTACGTGAGTAACCATTCCCCATTCCTAACAGACCCCTTAAGGCACCTGCTCTAGAAATAGATGCATCAGTGACCTTATCTGCACAAAGGAAATTATTAGTAACATGTATGAAAGATGAAAAGTGAAAATTTGAGTGTATACATATGCCCCAGTCGTTGATCATCACATGTCGCAATAGCAAAACATTAGGTGGTCAACAGAAAGAAATAGTTTGTAACATTGATATTGAAAGTAAATACATAAATGAATGTTGAAAGCACTAGTTAAAATAAAATATACCCACCAAAGTGTACTTGATAGTATCGTTTGTCCTACCACGTGCAGAAGTAATGCAGCAAGAACACTGAAGAAGTAAAACTAAAATAAAACACTAGAGTATCATCGATAAAATAAGACATAAATCATGTAGCTAGGGGCCCATGGGATGTATTTTGTGTCATATTATCAGTATGGTGTCAAAAAGAGGTGAAAATTGAAGATCGTCAAAAATAGTTGTGTAATAGGTTGAAATAAATGGCATGAGATTATGGCCTAGACACAATAAATGGTGTGTGTTGCGGAGTTCAGGAGTGAAAATGACAGTCATTTGAAGATATAGGTTTATCGCAACCGAATTTGAATAGAAAATTGAGTTTTATATAGTGATTTTGATTTTTGTTTGGTTATTTGTATTTTTTGAATTGAGAGAACTGAGCTCTAGAATTCCAAATTTGTGTGTATTTTGATGTCATGGCACGAGTACGAGGTGGTGATGGAGAACAACGAGATAGAGCACATGGTGGGGCACGACCACGGGTAAGTCATTACATTTAATTTCATTGAGTAGATTAGGTTTTATTTGGTCTTTTTACTTTTTTGGATTTGTTAGCACGTCATTCTTATTCAAACTTGATGAGTTAGGACAAAATGCAAGTGGGTTTGGGAGGTATTTAATTTGTATTTTATCATTTTATCGAATTTTGAAAGTCAATTTTTAGAAGTCGCAGTCACTTTTTGGACAGACGTCATCGGCCCCTTTAAAACATGAGGGTTAATGGTGTCAAAATGGGGGAATTTAGGATTCATGGGTCGATGGCATCTGCTAGGCGATGATGGAATGGGGGAATTTTTTCTAAGGGTCGATGGCATAGTAAATTAGCAAAGAAAGGTTGTATGATTTGATTTTTCACTCCAAACTGATATTTTAGAGTTCTGATGTTTACTTGTTGGCCTTTTATGGATGCAAGTAGAGCGCAAGATCCACCTATGGTGGAGTGTAGATGTATCATGGTTGAGTGCGATGATTTTCATATTGACATAGGTAAAGGTGACCCAGTTGTAGGTTTGGGCTTTTGGGAGAATCATGCAAATGCCCAAGATACCATTGGACTTGGATTTACTACAAGTTTTCTTGGCTATGTGGGAGACCAGGTCCAACACCTTGCAGTGGTGGATAGGAAAAGAAACCACGGAGATGGCATTGACCTTAGAAGATGTACATGGTATTTTGGGGTTACCGATTGGTGGCAACCGCATGTATTTTGATCTTATTTCATATACTGCATAGCAGAGAGCATCATCCATATATGCTACTAGGAGCGACACATATGACGAGAGAATGTTATGTGTCTGACTTATTACAATGCAGGCTATAGGGATTCTAGATATCCATAAGGTAGTTATGGGGATCGTGGTGGCACGTATAGTGTGTTATAAGGAAAATGGAGCCATCCCATTTGTCAATTATAGGGCACTATTCAGCTGGAGCACCACCATATGGGTGTAGTTAATTCATGATTTATACAGGGTTCAGTGCAGAGGAAACAGGGTCATGGGACCCATGATTTTATTGACATCCTAGATATATGATAGGTTCCCTATGTATAGGCCGATAGGGACACCATAGGAAATAGTGGCGAATGACCTGAGAGTGCTTCTATGGGCACAGGGGACGGAAGTGAGGTCAATTTGAGCATTCCATTCACTGGAAAAAGTGGGTCTAGGTGATGTTATATGGAATCCCTACATAGGGAATGTGGATCAAAGGCCCGGCTGGCCCACGGCACATTTCTTGGACACCATCACTGAGGTGACAAGACACTATGTCTATTGGGTAGAGACCCATGCAGTGAGTAGGGTACCGAGACAATTTACATGACCGGCTCCCATGGTGATACCACCATTGTCACCCTACCAACATTTTCATTCCAGAGATGCTGCATGAGTAGAGGTTAGGGTACCAACACTTTGACCACGCAAGATATTGCCAATGGGTGCACATGGTCAAAGGAAATAGCAGCGCGGTGGGGATTCTTAGGGCCCATCATAGATCATAGTTGTTAGTGCTTCAGAGGAGGGATACGATAGAGGATCCATTGATATAGGAGCATATGCTAGAGGTATAAGTGGATCTAGTCCCACTACTAGAGGAGGATCCAGATAGCCAACTCCATAGCTAAGAGAGCATAAGATGCAAAGGTCGAGCAGAGGATATTTGATGTCGTTCAAGGTTCAAATGGTTGTGCATCTGAGACAGAGTTTGAGACCATGATAGAGAGAAGATGTGATTTGAGTACCCTGAGACATGTGGGCACAGTACCTGGGAGCCCGATCTCATTGTGGTGACGAGACAGAGGAGGTGTTGGGCGTCCGTGGAGATAGTGAGAACATCATAGAGAGGTCGAGGTAGCCAGGTATGTGTGATATGATGTTTGATTGTATTTTTTTGAAAAATGGGTTTGTTCCATATTGATATTATGAGTAACATATGTCATTTTTGGTTTTACAGAGCGTATGGTGGAGGAGTGGAACTCTCTAATCGAGAGTTTCCACCATGATATCCTAGATCTAGTGTTAGATGTTGAGGATATCACAGTAATGGTGGATCCAGAAGCACCGTCGAATCAGAGATTTAGTGAGCACATTTTGTCTTGTTGGAGAGGCATCAAGGACATTGTGGAGATATCAAGATGCGCATACATTAGCAACCATCGGTAGCATATATGTGATGCTTCAAAGCTCATTATAGGTACAAACGGTGGTGGTATATGATCAGGAATCTCACCTCTTAGATTCCTATAGATTTGTGGAGTGGATTACATCGTTAGATACCCAACTAGCGAGAGCACGGGGAGAGGCTTCCAAATCCTAATCTAGGGTGGAGTCCCTAGCCCGCACATCCAAAACCACTAACACAACCCCATCATCCCAAATCATCTAGAGAACCCCCACATGGAGTGAGGTTTTCTTATCCATATTGTAGATGGGACAAAACCCTTTTTATGATTCTATCAATGTATAAACAGATTTTATATATATATATATATATATATATATATATATGATGATTTTTCTGGTATTTGAGTATTTGATGTTTGTTGTTGATTTTCTGATCATTTTCTTGATTTCCACATGTATGTATGCGAGAATACCATGGCACTTAGGAACAACGATAATTTTATTAGATAGGTAAATCTAATGAGAGGGGGATCGATAGGATAGCCCCACCCATGCAATGTGAAGAAGCCAAGAAGCAAAACAAGGCCAAGACATCCAAACGCAGGATGTCAGGGTGCAATTGGGTATATAAATCCAAGCGATGCCATAGTCCTAAACAATGATGAATAGAATACTGTGACGATCCAATAGGAAATATCGGGGTGAATTAGGACCGAGATGTTCCAACAGTAGTAGAAACCAATGCATACGTGGTGATAGATCCAAGCAGAGCGAACAACCCAAGAAAATATATAGCGAGATATTTGAGATAATGTGATAAACCCAAGGGGGGGTCGAGAGCCTAAGCGAAGGAAAGAGGTGTTGTATAAAACCTAAGTAGGGGCTGAAAACCTAAATGAAGGCAAGAGGTGTTGTGTAAAACCCAAGTGGGGGCCAAAATCCCAAGCGAACACGAGGGAGCAGTCCAAAGAAGGAAAATAAGGTGTAATCAACGTACTATAGATAACTAGCCACGAGGGGTGAAATATCATAATGTATTAGTAATAATATCGTCAACTTGATTTAAAATGTGGCTTTTAGTACGAGTCTTGAGGTCCTCGATGGCATGTTGCATAATAGCAACTTGATGATGAACTTCAGACCGCGTGGAAAATAAGGTGTCATCTATCTGATCCTCTAGCTGGGTGAGAATTTCATGCTGAACTGCATCCATAGCAGGACAAGGATCAAGGTGAGGTTGTTGTCCATAAGGAGGTTGTGATCTAGCTAGAAGGTGGTTGGTTTAGAGAGGAATTGGATCCATAATTCCGATTGAAGGAAGAAGCTTCAGGAACAAGACACTTGTTATGCATGGTTATTATGATATATAACAATATAACCATATACACATGCAAATAACAAAATAACCAATTACCCTTGTAACTAAATAATTACCTACGGTAAATGGTAACAAAGTAGTACAATGTATAATTACCTAAGATAAACTAAGTTTTACCTAACACTTATTTTGTCATAATGTTTTCTAATTTTAATTCTATGGATCTCCACTAAAATAAAACAACTTGGAATTTAATTTTCTCTATATGTGCAACAAAACTAAGACTGCTTATATGTGTTTTGAAGCTAAGATAGAGAAAAACAAATCCTAGAAAGGATTTTGATTACATTTCATTTATGTAATGAGTAGCAATAACATTAACATTTAGCCTCTAATATGCCATAAAAATACAAGTCAAACTTTTTTTAATAAATCAATGAGTTTGTGAAATATTTTTCTCTTTTTTTTTAATAAAACATGATTTCTCATAAGCATTTCAAAGCTAAATCCAAGGGTAATATAACCAAGAAAATACATGAACAAATTCTAGCTTAGACTACAACACATTTGGTGTCTAAAATGCACTATTAAAATTTGTTTCATATTAATAATTAGCACTATATGAGACTGCAACTTGTTTAACAAATAAAATGAAGGAATATATAGTTGTTTACAACCTAAAAATATAATGTAGGTAGGATGTAATATATGTTACAGGTAGAATATTTTGAATAAAGTAATCCACATTGGTCATATAATCCATAATATAGCTCTTAATATAATAAATGATGTTAGAATTATAAAATGATTGCTTAAAAAATAAGATGGAATAAAGACTTTATTTCTCATAGAGGTACAAGAGTGTTTTGGGGGTGTAGAATAGCTAGAAATATTGATCAAAATATGGAATTGCTTCACTCCTGATATTATACCTAGAAAGAACTCTTGTATGGAACCGTAAGGATCTTGTTAGGTTGTAGTACGGTGTGGTCCTTCTTAGTATGGTTTTGAACTTGCAAATGGTGGAGCTCTGTAACTTTTCTTGCTCATTGTTGTTCTAGAAATGGTTGTTGTTAGGGCTCTCACACTTTCAGCACCACCTATAATGACCTACAATAAATAGAAACCCTATATACCTACAACGAACTTCATGAAACAATTAATCAACAAAAGAGAAATCCATGTGTGGGTAAGGCTAGAATGACCATTTCGGTCAACCCCTACTAAACTAATCCAAGTGTTGCACCATATCCCCTCGAACGAGAGCAATATTCATGTAGTTCTCCTAGTGTTGGTGTAAGTAGTGTATGCAATCTAAGCCAACCCCCTATGTTTTCTTGTGTATCTTAACAAAAATATAGCAAGTGTAACTATAGATAGAATAGAAATGTACTGAGCATGGTAGTAGTGTGATGTGGTGTCCTTCATATGCTAATACTAATCCCCTTTGTCCCTTAAGACCTTTGAAAATGCTTGGAGTGACTTGTTCTTACGAAGATATGGCTCTAGGACCTTTACATGCTTGGTAATGGAGGAAGCTAGACTCTTGAACCTAGTTTGAGTGCTTCATATCTATGTGGTTTTTACTTGAAAAGGATGTGCAATTTCTTTAGGAAGATTTAGGAGAACCTCGAGTTTTTTAGTGTTGATATTTACAATTTATGCTTATGATATTGTTGGGAGAGCTATGAAGTGTATTTGACTTGCTTATATAGGCTTTCGTAGGTTAGATATTTGCATTATGGCCAACATAGGGAAGATGAAATGAAGCACATAATATATTCTAAGTAAGAAAAAAGTCCTTAGAAGAAAACGTATGAAACCGTACAGGTTTCCCCAAACTTTAGTATGGCCTAGCCCTGTTCTATACGGTCTTATACATGGATTTAGTGATGGAAGAGTTAGAGTCTGTGAAAGTTACCTGAGGATGGATTTCTACTTTGAATAATTAATATTGCGTGAAATTGTGGTAGAGAAATGTGTGTAGTTTAACAAGTCATAAGAGAGGTGGGGGGGGATATGTCAATGTGGATTAGAATGTGATCATTTGTCTTAGTATGTGAACAAAGTTAAACTTGTCAATGTTGAAAGGTAAGTTACCAAATTTGAGTGTATAGAAGAGCCAAAAATATGTCAAATAAGGATTATTCTACTTTTCCAAACAATGAAATGTCTACTCACCAAAAACAACTATTAACTTTCCTTGAAAATAAATTTATTTGAAATAACAACAATTTTCTTTCATACTACTAATAAACATGTAATCAAATAGTTATCATGCATCATACACTATGATATTTATTTGCATACAAGTATTAATATCAAAGATATATTTTGTCAAACAATCATCATGCATCCTAAAACAATTATAATTCTCTTACATATAGACATTAAGTTTCAAGAGACACTTCACCAAACAATTATAATACATCTAAGAATAATATATTTCGCGTCCACATGGGAATCAAGCATACATTTGCTAAAGCAATTATCATGCATCCAAAATAGTGGCATTTTTCATGCACATGGGCGTTATATTGAAAGAAAAAAAATTCAAACACCTGTTATAAATTGTAAATAATTACATTTCTTTACTAATGAGTTTCAAGAGCAAGAAGGAATTTTGTCAAAAAAAAACATCACGCGTCTCGAACTATGGCATGTTTTTGCATATGAGTATTTAGATTAAAAAATCATTATTTTTAAACAAACATTATGCATCTAAAACTATGACATTTTAAAACCAAAACATTTCCTTGCACATAAATTTTAAAATCCAGGAAGCAGTTTTTCGAAACAAAAATCATGCATCCTCAAACAATGGAAAGTGGTAGTTGACTTTAAAATTCCAATGAGGCCTACATTGTTGCAGCCACACCAAGAAAGAAACTAAAACAAATTTCTGATGTTTAAGATCTCAAAGCTTAGAGAGAAGGAGAGGAAGACATTCCTAGGTATAAATTTATGGTAGACGATCTTATATGCTAATGTGCATTTCAATCACTTATTTAACTCAAGTCAGTCTTCTTGATAACTCTTCCAACCAATAACAAAAAGGAGAAACAAATTTCCATGCAAGTCTTCTAATCTTCTCTATCAAAACCAATCCAACCCTCACAATCTTCAAGCAATCTCCAAAACCAAAACTAAACAAAGAGGATTCAAATACATAACTACAAACAAAAGGTAAAGATTGCATATATATATAAATAATTATCACCCATAGCCAATGGGTATAAGATATGTGACAATCCTTATGACAAGGATTCAACCACATTTTTACGATCTCGTCCAATTTCTTACAGAATTTATAAATATTTCTTACAAATCACTAGGCACCCACTACTTTTTCTTACACACACCAACTTTTACTAAATGTTCTCATAACAGGGATGGATTTAACATAACTTATACACAAGGTTCTTATAAATAAAAGCATTTTCTTATCAAACTTATTAGTACTTGCCGTGCAGGATACTATTGTTTTCACCTATATCTATTAATTTGTGTATAGAATACCCAAAAGCTAATGTTCGGGTAAATATTTTTTGCAATTCTCTATAGTCCAAAGGTAAATGTTTTATTTGCATAGTCTGTGATTGGTGGAATGTTAATCCTCCTTGCTGAAACTCAGTCCAACCTTCTGCACAGATATGACCGCTTTTAATAAAGTTTTATTTTCCCCTTAAAATTTGACATGTGTTTGAGGTATTTTCTGTCTGCCTCCTTGCTGCATGCTACAGACAAGTGGCTTTAGTTGCTTGGTTTTCATATGTGACTGTCTTCCTGCATGATACACCTATGGATTATCCTGCCCTCTTTTCGGCCGTATCATGTGACTATCACAATATGCCCTTTTAACTTAAAAGTCTTTTGTTGCAGTCAAGCTAAGGTATAATTCCTTCACATATCTAGAAATTCAGATTTCTTCACAGTTTAAGAGTTGTATGGCTATACAGGATAAACTTAACTATTCCAGCTCAGACCCGAAGATGGCTTTTTCTACCATCTAGAGTTTTTCTTTAGTGCAGCAAAAGCTTGTGTATATTCTCATGCAAATCTATTCATATATCTTAAAGACTTTTGCTTGGAAAAATTTTTTGAACATTACTATCTGCCAAATTATTTTTAAAACTTCTTGCCACTCACCGGTGGGAAGTATTCACTTCGAATTCTCAAGAGAGTCTTGTATTTCCTGTATCTATGAGGATGGGCATTCTACCACAAGCAGTTAACTCTTGTGCTGTGTGTAGTCATTCAAATTTAAAAATGCAACAGGATCATCTTTTGGGATGTTTGCAAATAGGAACTATCTAGATTCAAAGTACTCATGCCAATTTTGGATGCATATCATGTATGGAAGATGATGTTAGCAATAGTTTTCTGGCATCAAAACAGTGTGGAGGATACAAAAGGTTGAGGGTTTTTCTGCTTTAGAAATTAGGTGTTTGTAAGAACCATTTTTAGGTTCCAATTAAACATGACCAAAGAAACGTGTCAAGTTGTCCAGAGCATTTCAAATATAAATGAGGTGGTGCATAGCTGGTCTATAAAGGATCAAAACTTTATCAAATTTTGAGTTTGAAGGCTTGAGAAAATTTGAAGCTTCTGCGAAGGATTTCTAACTTCCTCATCAGACTTGACACTTAGCTGGATTTCTTCTTTTCCCCTCTTTGCTCTTGCTCTAGGATTTGTAAACTACTAAGTGCAATTTCTTAATGAAATTCGCATAATCACAATATGCAGTCCAATTCTACTTAAAATTGATAGTTTTGAATGCTTTAAGGACTTGTAATTAGTGGTGTTGTTGAAAACATAAACAAAACTTGCATCTAATTATGAACAACAAACAAAAAGCAAGAAAAACAATGGACATGAGTGTTTATCTTGAATCCTTAGTGTTGGGAAAACCAATTGGAAGTAGCAATAGCCCAGCTTACTTGATAGACATTCATGAAATCTATTTCAGTTCTGAGTTCCTTACCAATTTCTTTCTTTGCATATAAACAATTTACTTTTATGCTTTTACGGCAAGTATTGCTGCTGCAACGCAACCCTTGTTAATTTTCTTACACACTCAAAGGTTAATTTTTTGCCCAAATAAAATTTGTTGTACAACTCTTACAAAGGCATGGTTTTATAACAATGTTGGATTTTTACTTTGTTTACACATAACCATCTTAGGATAAAAATACTTTTCTTACAATGATCTTTTCAAGGCTCATAAATGAAGGTTTTTACACTTCTAAAATGCCTAAAAGTCATCAAACAAAATCACCTACCCTAAGTACAAAGGTCGTAGGCCTTAAAACACTCAACCAACCAAGATTGTTTGTAAAATACACGACCAAAAAGTGGCCATCAACAAATCTTGTTGGGGTTAATCACACCAGTGGTACAGATATATATATCAGATCTAAGCATACAAGAAATAAATACAAAAATAAACCAGAAGAAACAATACACAAGATATAATGTGGTTCACCCAGTGTGGGCTACGTCCACCAAGAAACAGCCAATATATTATTCAAAGCTTCACAGAGGATATACAATGAAGATCTGCAATCTTCCACACCTCTTTGGATGTACGGTACTTTCTTCCTCACAAGCTTCTCTTTTTCTCTCTCCAAGAATTCCTTCTTACAATTGACACAATTATTATGTTCTAACCCTAGCTTTCTAGATTATATATGCATATACAAACTTAGGGCACTTTAGCTATGCAATTACAACCATTAAATCAATTTTATAAGGGTTAGATCTAATTCCCGTGAATTAAATAAAACAATCGTGCACAGGAAACTGATGTCGGTTCCTCCTTGCCTTAACCAATACCGGTCCCCAGGTGATCAACGTCGGTCTACCGACCGACGTCGATTACTGTGTATTCCAGCAAGTTAATAAAGCATGTTAATGTGAAGTAATTAAGCTCCACAACTCAACAATCTCCCACTTGGAGATAAATTGTTGCATTATACCATACAGCTCCATTCTTGGATCCTTTCCTTGGCTTGTTTCTTCCTCTTCAAGTCTCAAACTTGAAGACCAACAAAAGTGGAGTGTAGCTCCAACTTCTCCTTTGCCAACGGCTTTGTTAGCATATCCGCAGGGTTCTTATTTGTATGAATTTTCTCCAGTTTCAGTTGCCCATCCTCCAACACCTGTCATATGAAGTGATATCTCAACTGAATGTGTTTCGTTCTTGAATGAAACGTTGAGTTCTTTTCCAAATGAATCACACTTTGACTATCACTGTACAATCTGCAATCCTCTTGCTCCTTTCCCAACTCTTCCATGAACATGATCATCCATATCATCTTTTTGCTAGCCTCTGTAGCTACAAAATATTCGGCCTCTGTAGTAGATAAGGCCACAACCTTCTGCAATCTAGAAATTCAACTAGTTGTCGTCTCACCTACTATGAATACATATCTAGTGGTGCTTCTCCTACCATCCAAATCACCAGCCATATCTAAATCAACATAGCTGCATAAAGAAATATCTGACCCTTCATAGCATAACTGCATGTTGGATGTCCCTCTCAAATACCTGAGAATCCATTGGACTGCTTTCCAATGTTCTTTACCTGGATTGGCCATAAATCTGCTCACAACTCCCACTACCTGTGCAATGTTTGGTCTGGTACAAACCATAGCATACATAAGACTTCCAACTGCTGAAGCATATGGAACTCGTGCCATGTACTTGACCTCCTCATGTGATGTAGGACACTGATCTTTGCTCAATTTAAAGTGTCCAAACATAGGTGTACTTACAAGTTTTGAATTTTGCATATTAAACCTTTCCAACACCTTATTGATATAATGTTCCTGAGACAAATACAATTTTATGTTCTTCATGTCTCTATGAATTTTCATGCCAAGGATTTTCTTTGCAGCTCCCAAATCCTTCATTACAAATGTATGAGCTAACTTTTCTTTAAGCTCACCAATGTCTTGCATACTAGATCCTGCAATAAGCATATCATCCACATACAGTAAAAAAATAATATAGTTTCCATTTTCAAGCTTCTTGAAATAAACACAATGGTCAGATTCACATCTCATATAATCATGCTCATGCATGAAACTATCAAACCTCATATACCATTGCCTTGGGGCTTGATTGAGCCCATACAAGATCTTTTTCAACCTGCACACAAGTTTCTCCTTACCCTTGACTTCATAACCAAGCAGTTGTTGCATATAAATCTCTTCCTCCAAATCACCATGAAGGAAAGCCGTCTTGACATCAAGTTGCTCTAAATGCAAATATTCTACTGCAACTAAACTCAATACAATACGAATAGAAGTCATTTTTACTACAGGAGAAAATATCTCACCAAATTCAATACCTTATTTTTGTGTAAATCCTTTTACCACAAGTCTTTCCTTGTATCTTTTTTGTCCACCCTCTTCTTCCTTGATCATGTAAACCCATTTGTTCTGCAATGTTCTTTTACCTGCTTGCAACTTGACCAAATCCCATGTCTGGTTTTGTTTCAAGGATTCCATCTCCTCATCCATGTCATGCTCCCACTTCACGTGGATATCCTGTTGCATTGCTTCTTCAAAACTCTTTGGTTCACCACTATCAGTCAATAATAAATAAGATAAGGAAGGTGTAAATATTTCTAGAGGTCTACTTACCCTTTGTGACCTTCTCACTGAGATCTGGGGTGTCAGAGGCTCAATCTGCTCATTCTGTAAATATGTATCAATTTCATACAGTGACCAATGTCAGTCACCTCTTGATGATGCTTGTTCGGATAACCGATGCCAATCGGGCTCCTCTGTAACCGACGTCAATTCAGGAAATCGGCGTCAGTTAGGGGTCAACTGACATCGGTTACTGTGTAAACCTGTAGGTGTCAATTTTAAATCCAAGAATGCATTTTCATCCAAAAACTCTTCTATTGATTCATCTTTGGGTACCAAAACTTGATCCATGTACATTCTCTTTTCATTCCATTCAATGTCACAACTCCTAACAATCTTAGAATCTTCTAAATCCCAAAAACAGAATCTGAAATCATCATAAACATAACCAATGAAAGTACATCTCTTGGATTTAGCATCCAACTTCTTTCTATTTTCTTTATCAACATGCACAAAAGCTTATGAACCAAATACTCTAAGAAAAGAAAGATCTACCTCTTTTCTAGTCCAAGCTTCTTCTGGTATTCCACCATCCAGTGCACTTGAAGGCCCATGGTTAATTAAATAAATCATCGTGTCTACTAGTTCTGCCCAAAACTGCAAGGGTAATCCAGCATGTATCCTCATGCTTCTTGCACATTCCATGATTATCATGTTCATTATTTCAACAACATCATTCTTCTGTGGTGTTCTAGGAACCGTTCTTTCTCTGTGTATTCCATTCACTGAACAATAATCATTGAAAGCCTTGCTGCGGTACTCACCACCATTGTCAGATCTAAGGCATTTTAATTTTGAATTTGATTCATTTTCCACAAGGGCTTTCCATCTTTTAAAAGTCTCAAAAACATCATATTTATGTTTAATACAATAAACACATACCTTTCTTGTGGCATCATCAATGAAAGTCACATAATATTGGGATCCTCCATGAGAAGCTACCTGGGCTGGTCCCCACACATCTGAGTGCACAAGCTCCAATTTTTACTCTTCTTTGTTGACCCAACTTTGAGAAATCTCACTCTTTTACTTTCCAAATATACAATGCTCACATAAATCAAGATCTACATCTTTCAAATCTGATAACTTACCCTTAGCCTTTAATATTTGCATTCCTTTTTTACTCATATGGCCTAGCCGATTATGCCACATGTTTGCATCTGAATCTGAAGTAGATTGCACAAAAAAGGAATCAGTAATACAGGTAGACAAATACAATGTTTCTACCTTCTTGTCTCTTACTACAACAAGAGATCCTTTGGTAACCTTCCAAGAGTTGGTTGTGAATGTAACTATGCAACTAGATTCACCTAGTTGTCCTGCAGAAATTAGATTTCTCCTAAGGCTTGGCACATGCCTCACATTTTTCAATATCCATGTATTTTCATTTTGCAAATTTAGATGAACTTCTCCTTTACCAATAATATTGCATGGTTCATCATCTCCTAAATAAACATGCCCAAAATTACCCTGGACATAATTTGTGAAATAACCCTTATTAGGGGTAGCATGGAAAGAAACTCCTGAATCTAAAACCCATTATTCAATTTTATTATCCAAGGAAAGAATAAGGGCATCTTGCATTACCTAGAAGATGCAACATTTTCCTCTTTACCTTTATCTGGTACATTCTCTTTGTTTTCCTTGAACCAACAATCCTTCTTTGCATGTCTTTTCTTTCCACAATTCCAGTAGGTTATTCCTTTACCTCTGGATTTAGATCTGTCATTCTTAGACTTTGATTTCCCATTATTCTTACTTTTGGATCTCTCCTTCTACCTTCCCCTGATTTCTACATTCAAAGCATTACCATATGATAATTCTCTTGTACTTTTCCTGTGTATTTCTTCATTCAAGATTATACTAACCACATCATCAAACTTTAAAATATTAGTAGCAGATGTTGTATTACTAACAGTCATTACCAAGTTATCCCAACTATCTAGCAAAGAGCATAATAATAAAAGGGTTTCCACTTCATCATCAAACGGAATATTAACTATTTTAATTGATTTACAATAGACCGGAAATCATTCAAATGACTTGATGCAGATTCACCTTCTTGCATCTTTGAATTAAATAATTTCTTCATCAAATAAACTTTATTTGAAGCACTAGGTTTTTCATATAAATTAGCTAAAGATTTCATTAACTCTATCGTGTTTGTTTCTTCAGTAATATTCGAAGCCACAGATGTTGTTAGGCTCAATCTTATAGATCCTGGAGCCTTTCTGTCAAGAATTTTCCATTCTTCATCAGTCATCTTTGTAGGTCTTGCCTTCTCATCCAATGGTAAGTATAGATCTTTCTGATACAGATAATCTTCCACTTGCATCTTCCATAATTGATAATTACGGCCGTCAAATTTTTCAACTCTGTATTTTCCATCTTCTGTCATTGTTGTAGCTCCCACTCAATCAGAAATCACTCTGTGAGTAAATTTGTCAACACACAAAACCCTCAAACAAAAGGCTCTGATACCAATTGTTGGGGTTAATCACACCAGTTGTATAGATATATATCATATCTAAGCATACAAGCAATAAATACGGAAATAAACTAGAAGAAACAATACACAAGATATAATGTGGTTCACCCAGTGTGGGCTACGTCCACCAAGAAATAGCCAATATATTATTCAAAGCTTCACAGAGGATATACAATTGAAGATCTGTAATCTTCCACATCTCTTTGGATGTACAGTACTTTCTTCCTCACAAGCTTCTCTTTTTCTCTCTCCAAGATTTCCTTCTTATAATTCACATAATTATTATGTTCTAACCCTAACTTTCTAGCTTATATATGCATATACAAACTTAGGTCACTTTAGCTATGCAATTACAACCATTAGATCAACTTTATAACAAAGGTTAGATCTAATTCCCATGATTTAAATAAACCAATCATGCACAGGCAACCGATGTCGGTTACCCTCCTTGCCTTGACCAATACTGGTTCCCATGTGAGTGATGCTAGTTACTATGTATTCCAACAAGTTAATAAAGCATGCTAATGTGAAGCAATTAAGCTCCACAACTCAAAAAATCCAAGTTTTCATTTTAAGAGGATGGAAAATAATAGAATTCTTCCACTTCCACAAATAACTATAAAATGAACTAATTAAAAGGTGTAACTATATAAAGAGACAATAAATGTCAATATAGTAGGAAAATCCAACAATGTAGAATCTAACTACTTTAAATTTATATATGCATATTTGTGTGTGTGTGTGTGTGTGTGTGTGTTTTAGTAGATGTGTTTGTGTTTTCTTATATATAAATATATATCAACTCATATATACACAAATAAGTATGTGTATTAAAAATAGTAAGAGACACTAATATTGAGAGTATCTAATATGGTATCCTAATATCTTGCGCTGACAAACAATTTCATTATGTTGTTTCATAATCTACACATGTCAGTGAAACCATGAAGACAAAGTTGGAACAAGGACAATATATGTGTGGCCTTGGTGTGTAGATTAAGCAATTAAAGTTAAAATAGTAATAAATGCATATCTATTATATAGTCATTGGTATTAAGTATACTATTATATACAAGACCCATATGATTCAATAAGATGTTGTATATTGTTATTACAATTCATATTTCATTTGCCACTAGAATTCCAACACCACAATAACTTAACCTAATAGAAAGCTTCAAAATTTTGGTTAACTAATCAATGGGAGGGGCACTACAGTGGTGTTACAACAGTGTGTCCCACAAGGGACGTTGATGCAATCTCTTAACATACAACGAAGGAAAAATCTTACTATGACTACTGACAACAAATGGCTTACCCATGAAAATATTAGCAACACCTATAATCTAGATTACTACACAGTACGTGATTATTTATTTGATTCTAATGGTTATTTAGCTACTTCTACTACTCCTTGCCCACGGCATATAAGATTTGTGGCAAATGATCCAAGAATTTTCCATGAGAATCCCATTAATAAAATCACAGGATATTAGTCATATGCTCTTATTACTTGTGGGCACCCTGTGCAAAGTATTGTATATAGTTTCTTTATCACAAGTTTACTTACTTCTACACCTGCTTGAATTGATTTTAATCTTTTACATGCTTCTACTTTGATACCAACATGTTCTCACTTGTTTGCATTGGCCATTATTCAAGTACTTTAGTTGCTAATGTATTCAAATATCTTATTACAAATACCTATGTTTCACCCAATGATGTAACACATACATGGGTTTGATGTGATTTTTAAGAGAATCATTGTTTAACTAGAACCCTCCCCCATTCTTTTATGGTTTACAACCTATGGCCCTAAGCTTCCTATTTGTTTGATTCATAGATTATCTTATTATGTAATTATTCAAAAAGGAAAAAACGATCAAATATGTCAAATCTAAAAATATTTAAATATTGCAAAAAACCAAAACCGCATCCTACCTATTACTTTCTTTGTTGTTACATATATTTAGACGATGTTGTTAGTATACTTTCGCACTACACATATCTACCTCTTTGTGTGCTTTCTTTTAATGGTTACATAAGTTGTAGAACATATAAGCTAGACATTGCCATAAACACAAACATGCATTGTTTCTTTTTAACTCCTACGTCTAGGGGCAACATCTTCCACATTGAGGGCATACCTACAATGGGGGCATATTCACACAAAGTGTTTCAGGATAATATTTCTTTGCTCTGGTCCATTAGTGATATAGAGCTACTTCTATGGCGGTTTTCTCTAGCTTATACATTGTGGCATGTGTTGTACTATGGATATTGTATTGTGCTTTATCTGGTAATAACATTGCTTGCATGCAATGACATTGTTTACTCCATGTTTACTATTTGTTGATATTGACATGTTTCTACATTGTTGTTTTGTTTCTACACTCTTGTTTTGAAATTTGATGTTCGTGTATGCTTCCATGTTGGTTTCTCTTGTATAACTCCATGACTTCTGTATACTCTACACATTGTATGACTCATGTTTGTTCTATGAATTTTTTCAATGATTTATTATTATTATTATTATCTATATGCTTTTGAATGCACTATGAGACTAATGTTTGCTAAGTGTTTCTCTAAAAAATCTATGGGTGTTTTTTTCTCTATGTTTTTATATGTGGTGTATAACTTGTGTTTTCTCTATGCTTCTCTGAATAATATATGGTTGTTGTTTTCTCTTGGCTTCTTCGTATGTTGTATGACATGTTTGCTTTATGCTTCTCTAAGTGACCTTCGACTATTGTTTCCTCTATGCTCTTAAATGTAGTATATGACTATCATTTGCTTTATGCTTCTCTCATTGATATAGTACTATTGTTTACATTATGGTTTCATGTGTGCCATGTGCAATTCTAAGTATTCCATGTTTCTTCCATGATTGTTGCCAATATCAATTTTTCTTAAGCCACCATGTTGGTCAAGTTATCAATTTGGCCAAATATTATATGGTGGTGGGCCTTGTCATATCATGTTTTGTCATGTCGTGTCGAAGGATCCTTTGTGTCATGTTGTCACTAGCATACTTCTATGAACATGGATGTGTTTGGACTAATTATTTGTTTGGATTTCAAACAACATTCATTTGTGATTATTCCTTGGATGGCATATTATATGTTTGTTATATAATGATCATGTCATATTTATGCAAACTTATCCATGTTAAGTATTTGTAATTTATATGGTTTATCTTTTTACATGTGGTGTGTATAACCACTTTTCCTTTGAGAGGAGTGATAGGCTAGGGCATCTCTCACCTCAGGGGGGGGGGGGGGGGCATATTGTGGGCTTATTCAGAAGTTCACATTAATTTCTACTGAGAGCACAGATGCAGTCAAATTTGGGATATTATATGATGGACATATTTGTTTATATATACATAACCAGATTCTATGACATCATCAAGCTATCAACAAGGCTATCAAAGTTAGCAAAAATTGAATTGCTTTAATATAGCAATCTATGCTAGCTGCAAGGGTATTGAGTTTATGATATTTTAACAAAAGTGTTTTACTATGGAATTCTACAGTATTAGAAAGGATATTGAGGTAGCAAGACTTTAGCAAAATTGGCATGTTATGCTACTGACAATGCTATCAAGTTATCAATGTTATTCACAGGGTTATTAGGTTAGCAAGATTGCATCATCGTAGTTACACACTTTGTGTTTCTTCATTTGTAGTGAGATCCCTTGGCCTCAACAACCTAAAAATATAATCCTCCATGGCACTCTATTCTACCAAAAAGGCTATTAAGTTAGCTAGATTTTAGTATTCAACAAATTTGAGGCATAGTTTGGCATGAATCAGGTGTAGTCATTCTTGTGCACATTTCATTTTGTTATGAATTTTCAAATACAAAGTTCTAAATTGTTGCCAAATTCAAATTACATGTTTTTATTTATCTTTATCAAGTTTTGATCTATGTGTCCTTTCCGTGTGTTTGCAAGTATTTCATGTGGATTAGAAAAGGCATTCAAGAGTTTTGCACCATCATTCTTAGGATCAAGATTTTGAAGGTTTTCATTTCATTTTTTCTTTGAATCCAGTATTTATCAATAATAGATTAAAAAGGGAGCAATATGTAGTACCCTAAATTTGATATGAGCACTTGGCCATGGTATTTTTTATACTTATTTCTATATATTCCGTTTACATAAAATCAACCAATTTCAATCGTATTTTCGCTCTTCACACACCCTCTAAACTACTAAATGACAATGTTTCTCCATTTTACTTACTAAAAATTATATAATATGCCATTGAACATTTGTGTAGAGTATTCTCTCATTTTAGATTTTTGTCACTTCCTGACCAAGTTTGTAGGTCTTGGACATTACCATTTCTAGTATAGTCTAGCCTCCACAAAATTGTCACCTTCCTCTCTAATAGTCATCATTTCAAATGGATAACTTGGCTTAGTCGGCTTAGGCAAAATTTTAGGTTCAATTGAGTGGGGAAACTAATGAAAGGTCACCTATAAATACAAACACGACATAACCTATGAGGGGTACCTAGCAAATATGTAGGTGCTCTTTAAGAATGTCAACGAAAGTATTGAAATATTACACCTTAGAGCACATCATCACAATAAGAACCCAAAAATTTGAAGTCATCTGAGTGTTGCCCTAGATCACACATACCAAGCTTAATTATGAAGTACGGGGATCCAAAGTGCACATTGCCAATTATAAGAGTCAAATCAAGGGTTTGTTCTCTATTATATATTGTGTTGCATCTCTTCATAGGTTTGGGAGAACTACATGTGACTTGATTTCTCTTCAAAGTAGTGGTATGTGGACAACGCTTATCACATTAACAAGGGTGTGGTAAGGTCGTCTAGCCCAGTCATCCTAACCCATTTTTCATGTCAATGATGCAAACCTAGGGTTTGAAGCAAGAAGGCAATATTTGGTCAAGTTCTAGTCATCGCAAAATTTCATATATAAGAAAAATAAAAGTGCAGACACAAATGAACTTGCATAAAAAGAATGAGCAAGTACAAAATCACATAAGATAGGTTCATAGCCCTCGGGACAAGTTCAACCATGGTACTATCCAAGTTCCTTGAACCCGTCTAGAACATATTCTCATGTCCTATAATTTATTGAGCATCTCGATGATTGGCTATCATGCTTTGTACATGGTTTGAGCACTTTATCTTGTCTCCTCTTTGTGTATTCTAGTGATTCAGTTCCATAACCTAAACCTAATTACATGTCATATTGTGAGTAGTGTAATAGTTTAGAATATCAAACTTTACAATAATTTAGGATTATATGATTTATTAGTTGTGAATTATTCTTATTTATGTTAAGTAGATTATGTGTAAAATCTAAATTTCCTTATCACAACTAGCGATTGGATTATGTACATGTTAGAAGGAAAGATAAGTTTTGACTCTTTTATAAAAGCACAAATTTGTAAAAGTACCTCTCGGTTTGATGAATATATCAATCTATTGAGTTACTCTAATAATAGATATTATATGGAAACATCAATCTTGTAGTTAGTTGTAATTTTGTAATTTTATGTTTTATTTGAAATGATGTAAAAAGCTAGATGCCTTTTATTGAGAAAATGATCTATGAATGTCCGCATCTTGGCTAGATAGTTCCATTACATGACCACTCTATTGGAGTCCATAATCCGATGTAGGCCCAAAAAAAACCATATTCTTCTTACACATGGGTCGATGTTGGTGTGGATTTCTATGTCGATGATAATAGCATCTGAAGTTGTAGATGTTAGGATCTTGTCTACAACCCATGCCTCTATTGAGAGTTATTAGTCATGTAAGTACTAATTGGTTGAAAAAGAGACGTGTTTTGGAATTATTTTTTAGTATGGCCCAAAAATAGTCCTTGTTAAAAGAAAATATCAAAAAATAAATACAAAATCTCATATGTTAGTCACCTATTTATACGAAAGGAGTCCATAAAATCTCATCATGGATTTGTCAATGGAAGAAAAATACCTTGAATCTCCACGTGAGGGTTGGGAGCTATGAATATGTAATAATTTTGAAATGGTGTTTATATTGGATCAAAACCCACTAACTTGTGATTGTTCATTAGCCATGCATAATACCATGCATAATGTAAACTAAGAGCACAAATGATTTTTATGTGCCCCAAACATTAACAAGGACCCTAATTGTGGAAAATACGTTTATTTGTTTTTTGATGCACAAAGAAATTGGCAGCATTTCATTGATTATCTTCCCAATAATTACGAGTTCAATTCTAGAAAGCTGCCTCTATAACTTGCCTCTCAGTAAATTTGAGCCAGAATCAGTGAGCCCCATATACCGGGGCACAAGTTTCATACCATCAACCTTCTACTAGTGAACATATGAAAAATATATATTGTTATTTTAATAATTGACAAACTATTTGCTCTTACATTGCAACTCGAAACTATTTGCTTTTCCTATTTGCACTAATATCTAACCACTCTTTTGAAATAGTCTAATCTTTTGTTTTTCCCCTTTTCGCAAGTATCTACGAATTTGTTTAAAAGAGTCTAAGCATGCATGCAATTGGGCTTTGTGGTATAAGAACATTAGAATTTTCAAGATGAGATTTTTTTTGCATAGATTGTAGAGTGAAAACAATGAGATTTCTCAACGGATAAGTTCTCTTCATGATAAGAAAAAAAATGCTTCTTCTTGTTTTTTTTAACAAGATATGCTTAAAAGCAAATCCAGTACAAGTAAAGAGAGGTCATCCCATTGACCTATGGCATGTAGGAGTTAAGGTTCGGTGATAGTGATCTCATGAGACATGGCATGGACCTTTATTCTTTCAATGCATGTGGATCTACATATTAACCCCTCCATTACAATCCTAGTTTGGATTTATCTCGCGAGCACGCCAATATTTGCGTGTCCTCGAATCTCTTCAAAGTTATTTAATTTATACAAAAAAACAGATAATAAATGACATTCATTTCGATCACATATTTAGCATATGCTCAATCATTTTTCTTGTCATGTCAATATTTTTTTATTAAAAACTAACAAATATCATAGATATCAACATTTGTGTTCAAGTTTTGGATTATATATAGCAGAATTTATTTTCGGCAAAACAGTTACGACTAGAGAGAATCTAATCCGTCAAAGTTACCAAGGGAACAACCGTGACCCTATCTATTTGACTTGCCATGCTAAATATCTAGAGGGACTTATACTTCGGGAGGTGGTTTAACAAGTCATCATCCTCACCATCAAATAACAACCCTTTTGAACCATGTCAACATTTTCTAAATAACTGCTTTGGGACCAATGAATTCCACTTTAGACAAAAATAAGGCAAGTTCATTTGTTAATTATTTGGCAGCCTTAATTACCTACAGAAATCATTACAAAAACACTACATTATGCAGGGAAATTGTCTTTTATCTCAACATTTCACAAAGTTCTAAGCACGTGAGGCTGCAGACACAACTGCAAATGGCACATCTCTGACCCCAAACATTTCTCCTATGGTCCTTCCACCTTGATGAAAAAATGTTAGTTTTGATGATGACTCCTAACTAGCTGCCACAGTCAGACCCAAAGAAATCTTTATTATGTACAAGTAAATTTTTTTGCATCTCGAATGGCAAAACAAAAAATTCATTCAATTATGCAATGTCTACAACTTTTCATAAAGTGGCCACAGGCATTACAGGGTATCCATAGAATCAGTTTTACACAAATATCCACATGCAAGGAGAGTATAATTATTTAAATTAAATTAATTTGTCCGTTTGCAACAACCTTGATGGATCAGCAAGCATACAGTTTATCTCTTTCTAAATATCCACCCAACCGCCCATGTTTTACCATGCCTTCAGCTCAACTCCGCATGCAATGCATTTGGAACAACTCATTGATGTGGTTTCTTTGGGCAATCAATAGTCCCACTGTTGTTAAGGTTTTACCTCTACATGCTGCTACATCTGTATTTTGTTTGCTCCTAACATTTCACTCAAATGCAATACTCGTTAAGAGGACTCACAAGCGTATGGCTTCTTGTTGATGCCAATATAAGCCTACAAACTATGTGTCATTGCATGCGATATTTGTTTTTAATCCATTGTTGTGGTGATGAAACAGTATTACGCCAATTCTTCTTGGTGGTGGCTGATGCTAAAATATCCACAACACTATTGATGATTAATAATGCATCCACTCAACTTGCACACTTCAAAATCTGTAAAATGCCACTATTCATTGTCATCATAACATAATCCTTCAACTAAAAAATAATGCCCAAACAAGACTACTTTATAGTGCCATCTCCATGAGGTTTTGCTGTAATTTGGACAGAACATTGGCATCCACCAAACAGGAACAGAGGGCTAGGTAGTGACAAAGGATGATGAAACTTGCATTTTTACAAAAATATGCAATAAAAATGGTTGCTCGCAGCCACTAACCAATATGAATATTCCATCATTAAATGTATTACAAGTTTTTTCATGAACCGTATCTACAGGTGTACAAAGATGAATTTCTTCAGCATAAAACATTTGAGTTAACATTTTTACATATCAAAATATTACATGTTAGTAACATAGGCTGCATATTTTGCATGAAGTAAGGCAGCTGTGCCCAGCTACTCATTTCAAATGCTGCTCATAGAGTTGGAACTTGGATTTAGTTGATTAGAGAAACATATGGAAGATCACTTTGAAGGTAATGGAAGAATATAATTCGCCTAAGTCTGCCTCAAAATCAAATATATCAATAGATAACACAGGCACAGAAGCAGAGACCTGTGTACAAAGTAGATAATGAATACCACGCTTGTCCTTTTAAATTTTGATGTTTTCTTCATCTTGAATCATGCAAAAAGAAGTCTGGGCAATCCAAATTTCATCATCATTATATTTTTGTGCCTGGATCCAAAAGTCAATCTTCCGCTTGGAAACATGATGATAGCACTGAATGCTTCACTCTGAACAGCCTTCAATGCCTTCAAAGCCTACACATATGCAGGCAATTCACTGCCACTTCATGTGCTTGCAGCATAATCCTTAAAACACATGCATACTAGAGGTACAAAAGGGACGAACTTATATTCGCCAAGTTCCTTTACTTCGAGTAGGAGCCAACACTGCAAGCACCATCTAAATTCAGAAGCATCTCCTCTTCACTTAAACTCTTATTATCTTGAGCCACTGGATGATAAGCCACAGTTTGCAGCTTTTGGAGAATTGCCAACTGCTTCTTTTATCCTGCTAAATACAAGCTTCAGTGGGATGCAAGTAACTAAGGGTGTGTCTGCTAATTTTAATGGCTGTGACTCGCCATTCAGATATTTCAATTCATGTTCCACGGCTATTGAAGACAATGTCCTCGTCTTTTTAGATGACAAACCAATTCGTTTCATTAACTTCTTCGATGACTTCTTGTCTAATGAGGGGAGTTGCCTATGCAAGGAGCTTTTCCTAATGTATCGGCTTTTATCGTTAATGCCTACAAAAGCTGCCTTTACAGCTGACCGTCCAGTTTGACCTCCTGAAGGTTGGCATAAACTATGGTTCACATTTCCCCCCTTCCTCGAGGGGCAACATCGAGGAACACGCTGCATTTCGGTTCTCCTTGCAGTTCTCCATGGGGGCTGAACTGTACTTCTCTCTATTCCCCCATCACAATAGGTTTCAGAATCAACAATTGCCTCATTGATAAGACTATCATCGGCAATATAAACATCACAGTAACCATATTCCAAGCTCTCAACAGTGACAGGATGTCCTACAATTGCTTTCCCATTTAATCTGCTCATGAGAGAAACTAAAGGCACATGTTCTCCCTGGTAAGTTGCTTGTACATCCACACGGACGTCAAATAACATAGTTGTACTTAGATCAGATGGCTGCATTCCAAGCTTTGAAAATCTCACTGCATCAGACACTTTGAATTGAGTTTCTCCAACAGACTTTGGCGCCTCAAATATCATCCCTGAAGATGTCCCGGAATCCAAACCTTCCATACAAATTTTATTGTGCCATATCTCTCGACTGTCTGTTTGGGCCAACCACTTAGTTTTGAATATTTTTTCATCTGAGAGTGAAGATTCTATTTTAGTACTCATCTCTTCTGATGGCGACGTGTCTTGAGAGTTGCCATTTGAAAAGGAACCAGCAGTCCCTTCCGGAATATATTGGTCAAGCTCTGCTTGATAGTGTATATCTTCTATTTCAGCCTTGATTTTCAGTAATGGATTCCCCAGTTTGATGTGTTTCCCATTATCAGAATACATATTTTTTCTCTGTCTGCAACCATCTTGGCGAAGCCCGTCTGAAATGAAATAGTTATTCAATTCTTGCTCCTGTTTTACAGATGAAACAAGTTTGCCATAGCTGCACCCAATAATTTTCTGGGTTCCAAGTTCCTTACTCAAAGTAGCCTTATCTTCGGATGGGATTCCATACATAGGTGCGGTACAGGTATCCCCTGTTTCGACTGCACTTCCCCAATTTGAGCTTTCACTGTGTTTCTTATTTAATGGTCTTGCATTACGCTTCCCTTTTGACTGCCATTTAGAGACACGTCGATCAGGGATACCATGCATGCTCTGCTCAACAGAACCAGACTGACACAAATAGCTGGAAAAGCCAGTCTCATCAAGTCCTTCCTTGCTAGTTATACTCAATTGGCCTTCGATTGGACAACCAGGTTGCCTGCCCGCCATACCAGAACAGAACCTCTTTGATGTTGAGCTTGAAAGTAAAGTAATTTCTGGAAATTCAAGATAGGAAGGCATCAGAAAAAAGCAGTGCATTTCCATTGTCTCTTGCAGAAAACAATGCCTTGTTTGAACTTTGATGGAAAAGGCAAACACATGCCATGAATTTATGACATTAAAAAACTCAAATATAACTTAGAAGAATATAACCCTTGGGAAATTGTTAGCCATTGATGGCATTAAAATCAGGTAATAACAGTGTCAATTCATATGCTGCCCTCATGCATTCCTGATTCTTAGTACTAGCTTCAAGTCTAAACCATGGTAAGTAAACTTTGGAATAGGAAACAGCATTTTTCAATGTTTTCTGACTCTACCAAATTACATACAAGTATCATAGGCAAACTCAATATCATAAGGCCGGCATCAAGTTGATTATGAGGAGCTAAACTTGATGTATAAGTTTGATCAATTTAAATTTTATTTACATAGCTACCATTTCTGATTTGATGAGCTTATTCTTACATATATGGGGAGCACATACAATACCAGCAGTTCACACTCTATGTACTTGTCATTGTATTATATGCATTCAGCCAAAGATTTGGTTTATGTGTCAGTTTGCCCATTACATGACTGGCTGTTAGACATATTGGCTGAACCAGTGTAACCTGGCAAAAAACTGGCATTCTAGGTTTTCCATCTGGTAAGAATTTGTCTCGCTCTTCACAGTTAACTGCATGTTCTAACTTCATCAGATTAATATATGTCCTGGCATGTTGCCTTCTATGATAAAAATTGTAAAGCATATCGAAAAAAGCAGGGAAACAAAGAAAAAAGGGGCAACAATGAGACGGGAAAGGTCAAAAACTGTTCTAAAACATTAAGAAATGTGATAGAGGAGCTAGGCTACAGCATCAAGGTTAATACTCAAATAGCAAATTTTATAAATAGAAGTCGAATACATTTTAATATTTTACTTTTTCTTCTACTGCATGGATGAAGATATCAGGTTCTTGTCTTCTTCGCAGGGTTGGGAAATCCAAAGCTAAGATATGGCTAGATGATTGACTATACACTAACTAATAACGATGGAGAAATGCAAACACACAATTGGTAGTCATGAGTTTCAGGGATCTTTGTCGGGAACTTTATTTGAAATCATAAATATGGTAAAATCTTGGTCAAGATTTATTTGATCTTTGACATGGAATATTATGTCAAATGTAGAAACGAATCCTCTGAAACTATTCAAGTGTCTTCTAGTTTTTCCTAAAGATTGCATCTACAAGATATTTATCTTGAACAATCACTGTGTCTAAAGTCTTAATAATATACCCTAACTACATTGAAAGGAGACAAAATGGAAAAACAAATTCAATCTTTTGCGTCCACAAATTTTGGGTCAAAACATTTCAAGGCCAAACTACCACGAAAACTACCATGACCCACTATTTCATGACAATTTTGTCTGAAATTTGAACTGATGTACAGTCCCAAGTGGTCTCGAGTGTTAAATTAGAAAATTCTCCATGATCCCTGAAGTGGTCTTAATGTGGAAGAAAAGGATAGTATATAGAAAATTTGCAGCAAGTGTCAAGTTTCCATGTACACTGCTATTGACTACGGGAAGTTAAAATATGCATCTGTTGATTGTACAAAGTATACTGATTTGGATTCATCACTAGTCTTCCCTCAAAATAGTTTATAAAGCATGATTGAATTTGATTCTCCTCTAGCATTAAGCATGACATTATAGGTATTGTAATGGCATGTTGAATGAAAAATGCAATTTCTGAAATCGTTGGATCTTCCATAATAGAAATTGTTTAAAGATACATTTGTGATAATTGGTTGTGTTCATCCCCTTGAAGATAAGGTTTCTTGAATTATACGAACTATTCTGCATGTATTGAACTCTTGCCATTGAGCGATTCAGACAAAATTGCCAAATAGATAGGAAGACAAATCAATTTGATTATGAACATCATCAAGCATTTTACCCTTGATTACCAATATTTTGATGATATTCAATCTAATGATGTTGCAAACCGAGTCGCCAATTTCTCCACACAGAATCGTTTAGTGTTGGAGAATTTGCATCGCAATGCTTGGTGTATGGTTCTCGACCTTTTCATGGTAAGTCTTTCTTGTTTAGGGATAAAATGATCTATTCGTGAGGTTTTTTCAATTCATTACTCTTTTGTATTTAAGGTTTTGATAAAAAATAACTGTTCTATTTGATGCAATGCATCTCTTTCTTGAAATTCAGAAGATTTATTAAACCATTAAAAATACAATAGATACAAGACCATTACAAAGAATAAACTCTTCCTGAAAGGGGATTCATAGCTGAATTTGAACAACTTGAAACCTTCTATTACCAAAATTAAAATAATACATCCTTTTTTATCAAAATAGATCCTCATAATTACAACCCTTTGAATATTCTCAATCATAAGTTGAGCAACTGAAATATTTAAGTAATGTAATTCATCAGTTAAGTGGTTTGCATGACCCTTAGACATTCAACAACGAGCACATGCTCACAGTAAAAGATGTGCAAAGCCAGAATGTTGCAGGCTTGAAAAAGTATGTAGGAGGCTCCGAGGATAGTCTAGACCATCTGGGAGCCCTTTCCAAATTTGAGAAAGCAAAGGGAAGTGACACATTACGACAGACAAAACTGACACCTACTGGAAAGTGACAAGTTCACCAGGAACAAAACTGTCACCTGCTGGAAAGTGACCACTTCCTCTGGGAACAAATCTGTCACCGGCTGGCAGGCGGCATGTTTCACCATGGACAAACCCTGTAATCTGGCCGAACCTGTCACCTTCTGGCATGTGACATTTCACCATGGACAAATCCTGAAGCTGGCCAAACCTGTCACCTGGTGAAAAGTGACACATTCACCCGGGGGCAAGCCTGTCAATTATGACAGAAGTACAAAATAACCACACAAATCAGAAGACAAAGCGGTCCTCATTGCAAATGTTGGAATTCTTCTGCGTCATTTTCTGATCTGACATATGCATAAATATGCAGATCTTGAAATGGCATTCACTGCAACAGGAGAGCCCTTAGGCATTCGACCATCAGATCAAGGAGGGTGGGGAGGGGGGTCTCAATCAATAGATTGGGAAGAAAGGGCCAGCCAGAGCTGCTAAGCAAAGGAGCCACTTGGAAGTAAAGAACCATGAAGTAGCTGCTCTCGATTGAAATTTGAATGACACAGAGAGGACCCCACAGTGTGACAGCAGTACATGATCAAGTGGAAGAAAAAACAAGATTCTCTCACAAATTAAAAGCATTCAGAACCACTTCCCCCTCAACTGGAAGGTCAAGTGCCTAAGAGAAATCTCATAGAATTAGTTCCAGACATATTGTATACATGATACATTTCAGTAGATTATGAGTTTAAAAAATGGCAAAGCTTTTGAGTGCATTGTAGAAGTGATGTATCAGCCCCACCGCATTATTGGAGGCTCCATGGGAATGATTGGCTTGTGATCTTGCTGATTTCAGTTGACGAAAGGAGGCACAGGCTCAAAGACCTAGTTGCTAGAGTTTTCTGACGTGTTTCTCTACGGTATATCTTTGCCTCCCTCATAATGTCTCTGGCTCTTTACAAGCTCAATTGTTCATTTCTTATATGTTAATTTCAATTCCACCACCTAAGCAAGCATATTGATTTTATGTTCAGCTGATTTTAAGCATAGCCCTTCAATTACAGTAGCAAATAAAAGATAAAAAGTCACATACCACTGAAATTTTGTATGAAGAAATCACAAGTATATAAGATCAATTTGAACCAACATAGCCATGAATTTAAAACTGTACCCATAGTAATTTAAAGGAAAGAGGTAGAAGGTAGCCCATAGCTGTACAAACTTCAATATTTTGCCTGCCGTAAGTTAGTTTCAGTAACAAATTGCATTGGATCAGCACATAAGTAAATTTACATCTGTGTTGAAGAATTGCACATTGGAAAATCCAAGTCAATTACAGATAGGTCCTAATTTGAGGGTAGCAGAAAATTAAAAAGACAAAAACACAATGAAGACAGAAAACACACTTTAAAATGTCCAACTTTCAAAGCTGGGTGGCCTTATAACAAAGTAAAATCATTCACATTGGATATATAGTACGAATGGTGCAACCAAATGAGAAGAAAGACCAAAAGTTGATGGAAGTCCTGGCATTAACCTGCTAATGATGATTAATATACACCCAACAGTATTGATACCCATTCCCTACCACGGAAATATACTTTCATAAGGTTCTCCAAATTTTATCAAAAAAGACCGAATTTCACTGAACTTTATTCTTGTCGAACATGAACTCAAACTTTATCCATTATTTTTACATGGGAAATTTTTGACACAATTTTGCATCACTTCAAAAATATTGATGTATACATATACTGAATGAAAGTAGTGGATGAAAAGCTCTCTCCACTCTGTCCCTCTGACATATTTATGCATTTTTTTCAAAAAAATAAAAATGACAGAAAAAAATTGTTCAAACTAAAATACGTTTTTTTTTCTCAAACTTTATCCTCGTCGAACACAAACGAGAACTCGAACCTTGTGACTTAAGAAATATATATATGATGGTCTCTAGCACTGTCATTTGGCTTCTCAAAAAAGTGAACCTATTCTCCAAAGTTATAACGAATACAATAGCTTTCTCCTTTAAAGAAATATATACCAGAAGAATCGAAACTGTCCATAAAACCTCTATCACATCAAGGAAAAAAAGATTCTTGAATCAAATCGAGTTTTCTCCTCAAACCGAAATAGCCAGCATCCAAACCAGTCTATTATAAACACAAGAACTGACATCGTCAATTCTGTAGCACATAATCTGTTAGCATATGCAAAGAGAAGAAAGAATTAGAGAGAGAGAGAGAGAGAGCAAACTGCACTGCTGAAATGACACAGGCAGAGGTTTATTTATTATAGGAAGAGTCTATATAAAACTCTATAGCTCTATATTTTAACACCCCCTCTTAATGACTAAACCGGAAACAATACCAAGTTTAGCCCGAAATTTTACAAATTTCCTAAAGCCCATATGTTTAGTCATTACATTTATAGACTGTGCCATAGGTTGTACTTCAAAATCATCAGTCCATGACTGTGTTGCGGTTGTCGAATGAAGAACCGCAAAACAAAAATCTGGTCCCATGAACAAAAGATATGACAAGTGGTCCACTGGTTCTCTATTAGAGATTCATTGACCAGTGATGAATCACCAATGGCTGAGAGTGTCAGCCCCATCTCCAGAGTGCTGAAATCAAAACCTCGAAGATGTGGATTGAAAATTCTATTCCATGCTTGTGTAGCCTGCTGGAATCTGTACAAAGACTCAATTATCCTACAATCGAAGTCACCTCGATCACGTCCTTGCAACACCGTGTAGTGCTCATCCAACTTTCTCAATAAGAGAAATGTGACCATCAGTGCAGTAGGAGTTGGAACCAACTCTACAATACTAGGAGAAATAACCATCTCCGTCCAAGCAGTGGTCTCCGTCTCAACAGGAGAAATAACCATCTCCATCACAGCAGTGGTAGGAGTGAGAACCAACTTTGTCTTATCTATTTGCTCATCTATCCCCCTTTGTTGGGAAAGATCGTTCACAACACATGAACAAACTGGTCATGCTCTACTGTCCTTCAAGCAAGGACCTCTGAGTGAGTGGTTGGGCATGCCATCTCACCATGCATTGTCAGTGCATTTGGAATAGTGGAGTCTCCGTCCACAACAAATTGTTCTTCGGAATGAGGAAATCCATCCTCCCGCACATCTGGTATAGCGGATACTCCCTCCACAATAGGTGCATGTAGGTTGACTATATCCAAGTCAACAGATTTGTGAGGAATGACTTCCTGAATGGTGGAGTTGTCATCCACACGTGCATTCATGTTGATCACAGCCGGAAACAAGCTGATACTGACCACCTTCCCCAATACCAAGGGCAATTATCCATCTTTGTTTCACATCAAAGACAACACACTTCTTTCCACAAAAATCCACAGAAATATTGGGATTTTCAATCAATTGACGAATAGATAGAAGATTCTTTTGTAAAGAAGGTACATATCTAACATTTTGTACCAACAATTTATGAGCATTATTCAATACAATGCATATATCTCCTATCCCTTCTACTGCAAGTGATTCTCCATCAGCTAGTACTAGTAATTCAAAGCAGATATTTGCAACAAATGAAACATATCAGTCCCTACAACATGAAAAATGTGCAAACGCACCAGAGTCAATGATCCAGCAACTGGTACCACTGTCATTCAAGCATGATGTCGTAAGACAATAAAGAGCATGCCCGTCACCCGAATCCCGTTCTTCTGCATCTGCTGCCACATGTTCCTCATTACATGGCTTTTTGTTCTGTTGTGAAAGATCATACTTCCATTTCCGGTAATTCTTCTTGAGGTGCCCAATATTGTGACAGTAATAGCATGTGACCTGATACCGAGTGGAAGACTCACCAGATTGACGTTTCCACTTTCCCTTTAACTAAGTGACAAGAACACTCTCTGAATGGTCACAATTAGATTCTGCTTGAAGTTGTCTCCACTCCTTTTGCATCAGGTAGGAACTCACCTTATCAAACGTGAGTGTTTGACTTTCAGCCATTAAATGGAGTGCCTCCACAAATGACTCATACAAAGAAGGTAAGTTGTTCAAAACCAGAGCCACCATATCATCGTTGTCCACCTTTTTGTTGATGGAAGATAACTGGTCTCGGAGGTCTTTCATCCAAAGTAGGTGCTCAGACAACGATCCACCTTCTTGTAACTTGACCGAAAAGAGCATATTTTTCAGGTATAAAACCCGACTCTTCTCTGACGTCTGATTTATACCCTTCAGATTGGCCCACAACGTGCTTGCCACAGTGGCATTCCGCTCTTCTGGTATCATATCATCCGATACCAACAACTTGAGAGGTAATAACGCTTCCTTATGACATTTGTCATAATCCTCAAAGTTCGTCGTTGGTCGACTTTCATCACCCTAGATTATTTTATTACAATCACGAAACTCTGCGACTGTTAAAATCTTATGACTCCAAACATTGAAATTAGTGCCCGTTAACTTTTGTGTCTCCGGCAAAGTCAAGTGTGAAATATTTGCCATTTTATTATTCCAAAATAACGGAAATAATAAAATTTTGCCCACACTTAATAAATATTACTTTTTCCAGCAAATTTAATTATGGAAATCACCCCTCCAACTATATTTGCTTGTATTAAAAATTATTATTACTTATTCCTCCAAATTTGATTATTCAAAAAAAAGGTAAATACCTTTGTTGGAAACCTGAATATTATTTCACCGACCTTGGATGAAACGAAACGATTTTGCCTTTGCCTATCACGACTTTGCCTGCCACGATTTTGCCTCACGAGAGCAGGGTTGACCACGAATCTGTTGGCCCTAAGGATTTGCGACAAGATTCTCGTGTCTTCTTTCTTCACACGACTTCTACCCTCACGACTCGGCTTATGGTGAACTAGTCATGTTTTTTTTTCTGCCCTCACACAGACACGAACCACGATTTCCGACAGCGGACAAAACACTGTATTCGCGACTTTGCCTTTGTTTGCCCACAAACCACAATTTTTGACTTTTCGACTGGGTATTGCTACCGTCAGATGTTGTGTTTCCTTTCTCCCTCCAAGAACCCACGATTTTGTGCAAAACCGACTGCATTGCTTCACATTTTTCTTTCACGACTTTAGGCCCTCGTACCACATTTCATTGGCCTCGAATGAAGGAATTTCATCCTTCTTTGCCCTAGTGTCTGGTATTTTTCTCCAAATACCCCATGTTTTATCAAATTCATGCCTTGTTAGGGCTTCCTTGAATTTATAGTTCGTACCTCTTGGAGGCTTCCTCGAACTGCAACCTTGGATGCTCTGATACCAATGTTAGCATATGCAAAGAGAAGAAAGAATTAGAGAGAGAGAGCAAACTGCACTGCTGAAATGACACACGAAAAGGTTTATTTATTATAGGAAGAGGTAGTTACATTTGGTTACATTTGGTTGTTTGGTTACAACCTCTTCAACTGCTAGGAACCATATTACATTCTATATAATGTGCTCTATAACTCTATATTTTAACATAATCTAAAGAATGTCTTCAAAAGTTTAAACTTTGTTATATCATCACACCGTAGCCTTGATATTTGTCACTATGCAGCAGATGATGACATGCCACCTTCAAAAGAAGCCCAGCCAACTCTTCAAGATTAAAATATCTAATACAAACAATATCGTAAATCAAATTTTCATGACCCTTTGTATCTCCATATGAAAAGAGAGAGCCAATAATCCTGGCAGGAAAAAAATCTTGAAGGTCCAACAAGTTACACAAGACCAGTTCAAATTCACAGACAACAAATACAGTCGCCAAAGCAAAAATCGTCACGAAATTCAAAGAGAGGTCTAATGATTCACTATGTTGCATAGAGGTTAAAATGTGAGAAACCAGCTTCAAAGGCCATAAACCAAACTCAAATTTAATATCACTAAAACCTTCATGGAACTAAGATACTAAAGGCATTTCATAAAGCAAAATGAAAAACATTCTACCAGCCTAACACACCAAGTACATACCTTTACAAAGCACTCCAAACATCAAGCTAATCATGTGGTTTGTGATTCAACTGTGTCATATAAACCAAAAAATTGTGTATAAAAAAGCATGGAGAAGAGGCTCCACATAGCAATTGAAACCCAAACCAAACCAAGTCAGAACACAGAAGCCGCCATAAATAGGGAAACCCTAGAAGAGTGGCTGAATTTGATTTAACTTCTTGATTGTATAGTATCTTGTTTCTCAATTCAATTTTGTCAATTTTTGGCTGCTTTACATATTCTTTTATCATTTTCTTGTTCATCTTCAAATATTTCCCTATTTGTGAACTTCGGCCATTGTTTCATGAGATTGCTAATTCTGTAAAAGCTAACAATCGAAACTGTTCAAGAAATCAAACCACAAAAGAATCCATGTTGTCATTAATTCTAACACATTTGTCAAATTAGGCCTTGCTTTGTGCAACTGGACTGTAGACTCATTCAAATAAATGAGACAAAAAATCTGCAAGGTGATCTACTAGTTCATGGAGACTAAGTTTTAAAAGATTTTTAACTATTTAATCCAGCTCCTTGGACAAAGTTGTTCATTAGTTGATAGTAGAGCATTTTTTGTGGACTTCCCAAAATTTTGTCTTCATTTACTTGCCAAATACTGTTAACCAAACTAAGCTCCCCTTATTTTTGGGTTAACTTACTACCTTTTGTGCTTCAGTCCAGATTTCAGACATTTATAGCATTCAAAGGTTTCTGGAAAATGCTCCATCAGATAGAGAATTTCTTCCCCTTTCCAAAAAGGTAAAGAACTCTTTCTAACTCGTTTTTTTTTTTGAGGTATGGCTCGGCGGAGTTAGAAGGGAAACTTTTCCCAAGGCGGACTTGCGGAGCTTGGGAGAGTTTTTTGCCAAAGGAGCTCAGACCGGCGGGGCATCGGAGAAAAAAGTAAAAAATTGTCTTTTCTTCCAAAAGGCATAAAATCAAAATGCGACCCGCGGCCCCATCAAAAAGTTAATGCGGGGATGCGGGACTTCGGAAGTAAATTGGATTTTTTTACTTTTTGTCAAAAAATGTAAAATGGAAAAAAGGAAGCCCCTACCTCCGCCGACCCCAATGGATGCCACGTCATCGGCGGATTTGCGGGGAGAAAGTTCAAAATTCGCCTGAAGCCAAATTTGCAGGAAACGTAAGGAAAAAAACGTAGAAGGCCATATCTTTTGATCCAGAGCTCCATTTTTTACGATCTTGGTACCAATGGAAAGATCTGGAGATTCTCTTCATCATGGAGTCTTCAATTTTTTATTTTGGTAGAGATTTGTGGGAGAAATTTGCAAAACGCGCTTTGGCGTGGAAAAGACAAAAAACCAATTCCAACCACCAGATTTAATGAAGTATGGGTCATTTTCTTTGGTCTGCGAAGTAGATACATGGAATTATGAGCTTTTGCATCGAGCCCATCAACAGAGGAAGAATTAAAACACATTTTGAAAAGTGGTTGAAAGACAGATTTCGAGATTCGACTTTTCCCTCTTCCCTCTCTCTTATTCTTTCTATATATTGTAACACTTCTCGTTTGAGAAGGAGAGGCATTCTGGGCATAGAGAAACTCTGTCAAATTTGTTTCTCGACGCCATTTTTGAGCAACGAACCTTCTCCCACGCCTGGAAAATGTATTTGTGCCTCTATTCCAGAAATGTAATGGTCTGTGCACCTTCTAGAGCAATAAAAAACGTGTTTTTGTGGTGTTCTTCAACCCTTTGCATCATTTTGTTGTTTTCTCGTGCCTCTCCCTTCCAGATTTTTTTTTTTGTGCATGAATTTCACATTTGCAGTTGCAAGATGTGTTTCATGGAGTTTAATGGGGAATTTGAAGATCTGGGACGTGTCACTTCTGTCTGACCTCCCTCATCTCCATTTTCTTTGTTTCTTTCTCCCTCAATAGAATATCTCGCTCCCTTCTCCGGTGTATCACCATTTTAGTGTAGGCTTTGTTTTTCTCACTTTCTTTCTCTCCTTGTCTCCTTGGAAGTTAAATTAAAATTAGATTAGCTTGCTTGCACTAGAATAGCTTGTGGTAGGTAGATTAGGAAGAGGAACCAGCCTTCTCTGGAGAGCTTTCCCATTCGCAAGGTCCCACACCTTGGGGAAGTTCAATGTTATGCAATCACACCAAGTGAGTCTGCCCTAGAAAAGTAGATTTTTTGAACTCATTTGGGGGTGCTGTAATTCTGCACTAACAAATACATAACAATGACAAGAAGTTGTACTTGGCATCAAGTGCCTTTTCGATTCAATTTTGCCAGGTATAATATGAAGGCCCAAAGGTATAATGGTCTTATTATTTAAGTTGGCATCTTTTTTCCCTTCATTTAAGAAAACCGTTTTAACACTCAAACAGAGAAAGGGTGGCATCAACTCCCTTGTGGAATTGACGAGCATAACCTTCAGAATTCTAAGTGTCATTCAAACAGAAACTAAAAAAGTAAAACAACTAAAGACCAGTGTTTAACAAAGTTACTTTAGAAAAAACTCGACCATTAACTATAGGATCATTGCTTGTGTCTTGATTCACCATTATCGGGGCTGAAAGTGATTGACAATCAGGTCAGGGGTCTGCAGCCAAAAACACATGGGAACATTATTTGTGCCCCCTTTGTAAGACCGGTGTTTTAAAAAGTTACTTTAGAAAAAACTCGACCATTAAGTATAGGATGATTGCTTGTGTCTTGATTCTCCATTATCATAGCTGAAAGTGATTGACAGTCAGGTCAGAGGTCTGCAGCCAAAAGCACATGGGAACATTATATGTGCCCCCGTTGTAAGACTGGTGTTTAACAAAGTTACTTTAGTAAAAACTCGACCATTAACAACAGGATGATTGCTTGTGTCTTGATTCTCCATTATCATAGCTGAAAGTGATTGACAGTCAGGTCAGACGTCTGCAGCCAAAAGCACATGGGAACATTATATGTGCCCCCTTTGTAAGACTGGTGTTTAAAAAAGTTACTTTAGAAAAAACTCAACCATTAACCATAGGATAACCGCTTCTGTCTTGATTCTCCATTATCATAGCTGAAAGTGATTGACAGTCAGGTCAGAAGTCTGCAGCCAAATGCACATGGGAACATTATGCGTGCCCCCTTTGTAAGGCCCCTCCCCCGATCACTCAAACCCCACTAGACTTGTTCCTCTTTCAAAGGCATTAAATGTTGATAACCCCCGCCCAAAGAAAAAGTGGAAATAAGTAAAAGAACATACTCCTAAGGTAATTTTTCCAGATGATCGTATTACTTAGTTAACCTGCCTCTAGCACTGAACATTGTGTGGCCTTTAATTTATCTTGGTCAGCTCCATGTGAGCATGTGTTTTCTTGCCAAGGGTAAAGTTTGATCACCATATTCCTCACAAGATTGGTCCCAAAGGCTTTCCTGAAACGGAGGAGTAACTTTGCTTTAGATGCTCAATTTGATATGAAATCAAAAGGAGGCATTGTAAGTAATCGAGATCAAAGATGTCCAGCTTTCTTCTTCAAAGAGGCAAATACCTTCAAGCATCCATTTCATGGTCCCTTGTTAGGCTTTGGTTCAATTTCAGGAGTAAGATGGACTCTTGCTCATCCTACCTTCACTCGCATAAAAGCTCAAATGCAGTTGCCTCTGAATGTTTAACATGTTTTGTAGGTTGTTCTATGGTTTATAATGCATTCGACAGTCACAATCTTTGTAGCTTGAACTTTGTGTCCTGCAAATGATAATTACATGGTGTGTGTGCCACCAATTCCTTTAAAGGGTCACGTAGCATTAGAAGCCTTGTGTGATTTTGTACAATGAATTCAATGCACTATTAGAACACGCAAAATAAGAAAATATTATCCACTGTGGAGTATAACATTGTTAGGTGAGATCCGCCAATAACAAGGAAGACTATATATTCAATAAATGTGAATTAGTTCATTGGAAGCTATCCCAACTTGGTTTTAAAAAGCTCAACTTTAATGGAGCATCCCACAAGAAATCTCAATCCTAACAGGGCAGCTGGTATCATTAGATGTACACTAGGCTTGTGTATTCGCACCTTTATGTTGGGAGTTGCTACGCCTTTAATCCTATATCTTACATTAGATGTGTATAGCCGACTTGTGGCTATCATATCTTCTTATCATGTTGTATCTCTTTAAGTTGAGAGTTGCTACACCCTTAATCCTATATCTTACATTAGATGTGTATGACCGACTTGTGGCTATCATATATTTTTGTCATGTTGTATCTCTTTCATATATGTTATAATATCATTAGTGGGTCGGCCTTGGTGATGGCCATAACATAGGAATAGTATATATAAGAGTTAGAATGTAGTAGTTGATCATCATATTGAGCACTTGAGTCTTATTGTATGGTTTGGAGGTTGCCCCCTCGAAGTGGCTAAGTTATTCTACTTGCATATTGTGATCATTTCTCTACATTTTGGTGTTATTTAGTGCTCTAATGCTGCTGATATTCAGATCTATCCAAGTAATTTCATTACAAGTGGTATTATAGCTTGATCTCGGCCAAAACTGTGTCAAAACCCTAATTGTGAAGATTCGGCTATATCTCCAAATCGGTAGTGAATTTTTCTGCAATTTTTTTCTGGTGTTGCGAAATCGGTCAAGTAAGATTCTCTCCAAATTTCAAGATATTTTGACTTGTTTTGCAAAAGTTATATCAATTTTAGGGTTTTTCATAAATTTTCTCTATCAACTAAAAATTGTGGAATATTTCCAAGTTCTTTACATTTTCAGAAAGAGGATAAAAAATTAGTTTGAGTTTGTTCTTTGAGTTTTTTTCATATTTGGCCGAATTCCTCTCGAAACCCCAAACCTTAAATTTCGACCTTGATCCCTAAATCCTATTATTTTGGGGCATCATGGAGGGGCCTTCCACAAGAGGAAAAAAAAATCTCGTCACTCCAGGTAAAACTCCAGACAAGGATGAGATAATAGTTGAGGAGTTGGAGTCAGAAGGGGTAACTACGTTACTACAATATCCTCAGGGCTAGAGTATACTTTGGTGGACCATAGGGTAAGCCACAACTTGAGTATGATTTGCGAATCCTATAGTCTGAGATGGTCAACAAAGAAGATGTAGAAAAGATCGGTTAGCAATTGGATGATTTCATGCAACAACTCAGTACAAATCTAAAGGGTCATCATCCTCTTCCCAATCAGCCACAACTCAATCATACTCGTATCAACCAAGGTAAATCTTCAGGTCAAAGTAATGGACAAACTAGCCAAAGTGGATCTTCGAGCCTGCCCAATTCAAATACCAATACTCTATAGGGCCCGAGTATGATGCCAAAAGTGGAAATGCATAAGTTTGATGGAAAGGATCCACTTCATTGGATTAATCAAATGGAGAAATTCTTTGATCTACAAAAGATCCCATCGGGATAAAAGGTGACCATGACATTCTTGTATCTCAAACCTGACCAATTCATCAGGTATCGATAGTTATATGCTCAAAGGTAGAAGAATGGTCTCAGTGTCATTTGGACAATTTTTACCGAAGAGTTGCAATTGTACTATAGTTCTAGTGTGTCAAAGAATTACTTCAACCAATTAGCAAAGTTACTGCAAACAAGATTAGTCCAAGATTATTTTCATCAGTTCCAAAACCTATCCTTGCATGTGGAGAATATTACGGAAGGGAATCTGAATGACCTATTTCCTGGGGGTCTTAAGGACCACATTGAGTATGAGGTGTGTATGTTTAATTTACTTAAGGTTTCTGATTCTATTATCATGGCACGTCGGGCAAAGGAAAAATTTATTTCCGACAAGGGGCAGAATTTCACTAACATCAGAGACCGTAGCACACTGACACCATCATTCCCTCGGCCAATTTGACTAACACCTCAACAAATTGAAGAAAAAGGAGAAAAAGGGTTATGTTTAACTGTGACATAGCAAATAAGGATCAAGACATAAATGTGTTGAAAAGAAGTTGTTTTACATTAAGGGGCCCAATGAAAAAGAAGAAAAGGAAGAAGATGAAGAGGTAGAGGTCATTGTCGAGCCAGAGGAGTTAGGAGATCCCCAACCAAAGATCTCATGTCATGTTTAGCACCCCCCAAACCCTAAAAGTGGTTAGATTCTTAAAAAACAAAGGGTAACAGTGTTAATTGACTCATGAAGTACTCACAACTTCATCAATCATAACTTGGCAGTGCGCTTGAACTGTTTTGTTTATCCAACTCCCGAATGTCAAGTAATGATCGTTGATGGGGGTATTATTAGTTGTTCGGGAAAACGCCATAACATTAAACTCACCATGGGAGATTACTTGCAAAATAGCCTTGTGTATCCCATTTCCATGGGAGGAGCAAACATTGTGTTAGGAGTTCAATGGCTTACTACCTTGGGAACCATTGAGATGAACTTCCAAGAGTTGTTCATGTGTTTTCAATCAGAAGGGAGGACTTTTGAACTATGAGGATTAAGAGCAAAGTCCCCACAATTGGTGACCTCTCACTAGATGCAAAAAATGCTTTAAAAAAGTGCAGAAGGGTTCGTGGCACAACTATTTTCATTGGAAGCGCATCATTAAATGCAGTTAACCATTAGATATGCAAGTAGTTTTAGATACCAATTTTCTTTCGAGATATGCCAAAGGGGTTACCTCCAAAAAGAGACCATGATCATGCCATACTAGATGGGGAGCCAACCACCTAACATCAAACCTTATAGGTGCCCATATGTGTAAAAGAGTGAGATTGAGAATATATACAAGAGATGTTAGAATTAGGAATTATTAGTCAGAGTGCTTATTCTTCTCCAGTAGTGTTGGTACGTAAAAAAGATGACAATTGGCACATGTGTCCTAATTATAGGGAACTCAATAAGTACACAATCAAAGATAAGTTTCCTATTCCTATAATTGATGATTTGCTAGATGAGTTGCATGGTGTTATTTAATTTACAAAACTTGATCTCCATTTTGGATATCATCATATCAAAATTAGAGATGAAGAAGTTCATAAAACAACCTTCAAGACACATGAAGGCCATTATGAATTCTTAGTAACGTGTTTTGGTCTCATAAATGCACCCTCTACATTTCAAGTTTGATGAATTATATCTTTAAGCCATTCTCGCGGAAGTTTGTTTTAGTGTTTTTTAATGATATACTAATATACAACAAAACATGGGAAGAACACTTGCATCATGTAAATAAGGTATTGGAGGCTCTTGAAAAATATCAACTTTATGAAAATCCATCTAAGTGTTCTTTTGAATTCAAGGAGGTTGAATATTTGGGTCACATCATCTCTTATGAAGGTGTTAAATTGGATCATGCTTGAGTGGAAGGCTCCAAAACCCCTAAAGAATCTCCACATATTTTTGGGGATTACAGGTTATTATCATAAATTTGCAAGGAATTATGGTAGCATAGTAGCACCATTGAAAATTTTATTTAAGGACTCTTTCCATTGGAATGAGGAAGTTACCAAAGCATTTGAGAAGCTGAAGGAGGCCATGTCTACCACTCCATTTGTAGCTACTCTTGATTTTTCCAAAACATTCATTGTTGAATGTGATGCTTTAGGGTATGGTATGGGGGTAGTACTCATGCAAGAGGGTCATCCCAATACCTTTGAGATCCATAAATTCAAAGGTAAAAATATGTCAAAATTGATTTATGAGAAGGAAATGTTACACATACTTCATGCAATAAAACAATGGAGACCATATCTAATGGGTAGACACTTCAAAGTAAAGATAGATCGTGATAGTTTGAAATAATTCTTAGAGCAACATTTATCATCTAAAGAACAACAAAAATGGGTTTTAAAATGTTGGGATATGATTTTGAGATAATCTATAAGAAAGGGAAGGATAATGTAGTTGATGACACTCTTTTGCAGAAGGATGAGTCAGTTGAGGCATTATTATGTTTCATATCTATATTACAAGAAGATTGGGTCAAGGAGGCAAGGTCCAAATGGTGAGATGACCCAAGTACACACAATATCATCCAGAATCTCCAACAAGATCCAAACATGTCAGAAAAATTTGTATGGAAAGGGGATGCTTTATGGTATAAGGATAAATTATGCATGTGTAAGAATTCAACCCTAAAAAATAGGGTTCTATCTGAGCTCCATGTTTTTCCAGTAGGGGGAATTTTGGATTTTTTAATACTTATCATTGAGTTAAGAAAGATGTCTTCTAGGCAGGGATAAAAGGGGATGTACAATTTTTTTTGGCAGAATGCATGGTTTGTTAGCAAAATAAGGGTGAAACAATTAAGTCCCTAAGTCTTTTACACCCTCTATCTATTCCTAGTCAATGAAGGGAAGAGGTTTTTATGGTCTTCATCACAGGTTTTTCAAAATCAGAAGGAAAAAATGTAATCATGGTTGTGGTGGATAGACTCGCCAAATATGCCCATTTTTGTGCCTTATCACACCCATTTGTCGTAAGTACAATAGCATCAGCTTTCATAAATATAATTCAGAAGCTACATGGGACACCAAAGATTATAGAAAGTGATTGAGACCCTATCTTCACTAGTAATTTTTGGACTGATTTGTTTTCATGTTTGGGTACTTAGCTAGTTTGTAGCTCTTCTTATCATCCCCAGTCTGATGGGATATTGAGGTGGTAAACGATTTTTTGGAAGGATATCTTCATTGTTTTACCTCAAATAAGCAAGCGAGATGAGTCCAATGGCTGCCACTTTTAGAATGGTGGTATAACACTTCCTTCCATACTTAATCTAAAATGTCTCTTTTTTTGGCATTATATGGGTACCATCCACTGTCCATCACCTCATTCTTGAGAGGCCAGCCAAAGGTTAGAGCAGTTGAACAGCACATTCACCACCAGCAAAAGGTACTTTCTAATCTCAAGGAGAACTTGGCCATGGCACGAAACTGCATGAAGCAGTTGACTGATCAACATCACAATGAAAGACATTTTGAAGACAGTGATTGGGTTTTTGTGCGTTTACAACCATATAAGCGTCTTTGAAACAACACAAGAAGGATATGTTAGATTAATTGTCATTGATGTCAAAGGAATTTGCTATCAAAGGAAATCATTATTGGCCACTAATCGCTGTCCAAACAAAATCAGTTTCGAATCTCCATTATTCAAAGGCAGATTGCACCATTCCAAGGCATTAAAGACAAGTTTAGGATAATTGAAGAACATTGGGCGAACGCCCTTTATTTTAATGTTAATAAATAAAATTATGGGCCGACCCATGTCTAGCGCCCACGAAAATGAAGTGTGTCCCTCAGGAGAAATCACAACCCTTCCAAGTGACATGAGAAGGTATAAAAGGAGATGTAGTTGAAAAGAAAGCATGTGAGGAATAATAAAGATATATCATTCAAACTCAAGCAGGTTTTTGAAGGAGAGAAAATAAGAGATCATTCAAGGCATATTTTTGTAAAGGAGATCTATTTAATTGTCATCCATTGAAGAAGTGTTTTTCGGAGGTCATGCTTCCTAAGAGAAGAGATTGGTGTCTCTTGCTAAGTTGGCGCTTAGAAGTGGGGATTGGTGTCTCCAATAGGTTGGTGCCTACAAATGGCTTAACGGTGGGGATTGGTATCTCCAATGGGTTGGTGCCTACAGATTTTTGTAAGAGACTTCTATTATTTTATGATTGGATTTACATAGTAGATCCAAGCAGTCTTTTCTCCATGGTTTTCTCCCAAAAGGGTTTCCACGTAAATCTTGTGTTTCATTATTGTTAGATCTTGTGTGATTGTTGTTATTGTGGTTATTAAGTTTTTAAATAAGTAAAAGATTATCTTATATTGATTCACACCCCCCTCTCAATATAAGTGTGTGTTCATCAGGATAACAAGCTTTCACCTAAGTATTATGGCCCTTATCAAGTGTTGCAAAAGATTGGTATTGTAGCATACAAATTGGAACTCCCTCAAACAACCAGAATACATCCCATCTTCCATGTTTCTTGCTTGAAGAAGGTAATCGGACAAAAGGTATCAGCCTAGACAGTGTTGCCTGAGCTCAATGAGGAGGGAAGAACCATTTTGGACCGGAATGCATCCTTCAAACACGCACTAAATGATTGAGGACAAAGGTCATTACTGATTATCTGATCAAGTGGAAGAATCTAGACAGTGAATATTCCACATGGGAGGATGCAACATTCTTGCAACAACATCCGGAGCTTCTCAACATTGGAGACAATATTTCTCTAAAGGGGAAGGGCATGCTACGCCATTAATCCTATATGTTACATTAGATGTGTTTGGCTGACTTGTGGCTATCATATCTTCTTATCATGTAATATCTCTTTTATACATGTTATAATATCATTAGTGGGTCGACCTTGGTGATGGCCATAACATAGGAATAATATATATAATAGTTAGAATGTAGTAGTTGATCATCAGAATGAGCACTTGAGTCTTATTGAATTGTTTGGAGGTTTCCCCCTTGAAGTGGCCAAGTTATTGTACTTGCATATTGTGATCATTTCTCTACATTTCGGTGTTCTTTGGTGTTCTATTGTTGTTGATATTCAGATCTATCCAAGTAATTTCATTACAGGAGTTGAGCCAAAGAACAAAAGTGAGCCTATAGCATCAGTCAATGATCTCAAGGTGGCAGCCTCAAGCATCAAGGATCTCGAAGTGGAGGGAGACTCGATTTATTATCAAGGCTATGATCAAAGGCCACTACAATGTTTGAGCCCTCAACTCTATTCTCAGGGAAGTCGAAGTCATCTCGGAACTCTTTCCCAATCTCACATTATCAAGGAAGGCAATAGGATTGTCAACTACCTAGCCAACCATGGCATCGACACATAAATACTCATCTCACCACATCCCCTCAACCTAGTTGCAGTTGGAGGACTTAGTCCTTAGTGAAGCAACATTCATGCAATAAAGTGGTTTTTCAAACTCATATTTGTACCTCTCCTAATGGCTCTTAGCCTTGGAGATGATGTCTTTGACGTCTCACAAACAGTAACCATGTCATTGCATGACAAGAAGTGATTAGTCTTTCGGTGTTCTCTCTTTTCTCCTCCTAGTCTTAGCTTTTTGTGTGTTTTCCTCACTTTCTCCAATTCTCTACAATGGCTAAGCCATGAAAAATGGGTATCAAGAGCAACATGATGCCTTTAATGTATTTGATTCTAAAGCTATCATGTACAAAGATACGAAGGGGTTTCTTCAAACATTCAACCAAAATCGTGAAAAGCACGAAGGTTTGATTTCATTTATAATGTGTTCTATTCAAGGAAGGCAACACTAACACCCTCCTTCGGGCTCAGAACATAGTTTTGGAGGTAGAATTAGAAACTTGGAAGAAGAAGTCGAGCAAAATGATAACTTTCATCGAGGAGCATATGGCACTAGCTTTGCCATATGTTCCAACTCAATACATGCCCTCGTAGCTCGAGCTCTTCCTTCCTCACAGTCATGTTGCTTACACTTTGGCCCTCCCTGAATGCAAAAGGGAGCATTGTTGTTCTTCTTATGCTATGGCTCGCCAAGCTGAAGTAGAGTTCCTCTATTGTTGAACCATTTTCACACAGCAAGGCCAAAAGGTGGTCCTTCTGGGGTTTTGATGCCCTCTCTGGGTTGTTTTCCATGTGGTTTACTTGCCGCAAGTGCCTTCTTTTTTGACTTCCAACCTATGTTGTTTGGTCTTCTCAAGAAATGTTGGGCTTAGTCCAATTTTGCATTTATAGCACTTGCAATACTTGTGATACAATCTAGTTTGTTTTTTTGGCTCATTGAAACCTAAAGATCTATAGTATTTTGTATATAGTTAGTAGTAGTTGTTATCATTATTGACTATTTTCTAAATTCAAACCTGAAACCTAAGTAATGAAATGTTTGTTGGTTTAATGGAGGGCGGGGGATGCACAAAACCTCTTTTTTCAAAGCAAGAAAAAATATTGTAGGCTAAGCAACTCATAGGGGGTCAATTAATAAACATTTTTCATCATGTGTAGGTCCTTAGGCTTCTAAATAATCTCTCTTTCAAAAGAAATACCACATTTTTTTCTTACCTTACAAGTTGTACAAGTAGACCTTTAAATGACTACTAATAACCCCTAATGAAAAAAAATTAGGCGTACACCTTTTTTCTTTTCTTTTTTTTCTTCTAGAAAATTAGGTGTACACCTCTTTAATTAAACACCATGCTTAAAAAATAAATTATAGCTCCTCTTAACCTGCAATTTATACAAATAGATGAGTAACGAAAACTAGAAAAAATCCCCTCAAGCGAAGCTGTGGTATTTAACACGCGCATTTGATGACTCCCCTCTTCCAAGTTCCATGGCATATACTTCATAGCTGCATTTATTTTCATTCTTAAAATATCACGTGACACTTCATACTTCTTTGAAAACAAGGGGTCCAAGACTTGGAACAATGGTGAGTTTTCATGAACCCCAACGTCAATACAATTTGCATGCCAAAAGATTTTCCTTTAACATTCATACACTAGTTATCATAAGCTGAATGGCTTATCAACAGCCACAGGACCAATCTCCATTTTGAATTGCAAGATTTTCCTTTTCGCACCAGCATCTTTACAATCTGATTTTACCCACATACTAGATTCTTGTGCTAGTCTAAAACCTTCAGAAACAACTCTTGATGAGTTTTATGGTCTTCCCCGTTCTGAAGATCCACTTGACTCCCACAAAAGATCACATGAGGATCTTTGCATGATGTGGCTTGGAGAGCCACAGAGAACCAATAACATGGCAGCCAAGGTGTCTACATGCACTGCGGCAATATTCTCCCTGCCATAGTAGCCACATACTTGGCTAATGAATGTAAATGCAAAGGATGGGAATTGAATTACAAGTTCCACACTCTATCTCAAACTCCAACTTGTATTTACAAATGAGACCTTTAAATAGGCTTTACACATGCTAACTTTGGGATTAACTAGCTAATTTTAGGATTAACTAGCTAAGTATGAACTAACAAATAGCTAAAAAATAGGAAGGACGCCCACTTTTGTTGGATGCAACCAACATAGAATTCCATTAGTTAATTTCATCCCCTAAATAATAGGATGTCTACCGTTAGATTAACCACAAACAACTTAGTAGCTAACTTATCTCTTTGTTGGAAAATAGCAACATGAGAATATAGAATGGAAATGGACCCTTAAAGAATAGGGGAAATTCATGAAAATCTCCATGTCATAATCTCAACCTAACCACCTACTAACAAGGGGTAAATGTAATTGTACATGTTTTTCCATCTGAGTAATGGATCGGATCCATCTGAGCCCCTCTCTCTATATTATAGGAAACCACTGATCCATTTGAGTAATGGATCGGATCCCCCACCTACTGATGGAAGAGCAGACCTATAACTCCGTATCGTGTCAAGTCTTCCCTCAAGTATAGTCCCGATTTGGCTAGCGGAAGATTTGAACGCCTAGCAAAGAGCTTACACCTCTACACTACCCACCTAACCTTTCTATTGTAGGTGAAACTACAATTAGATATAGAATAGAGAGGAGAGTCTATATAGCCGCCCCCAAAAAAATCACTATGAATTATGAATAGGATAGGGCTATCGGTTGAATCCCTCAACCCCAATCCCATCAGTGGGCCCCCTCACCCTCCCCAAATATGATAAGATAAGATGAGGTATATAGAGAGGGGAGAGGGCGGATGAGATCCCCCCTCTCTCTATATTCAACCTCTATAGATATGGGAACTCTAGGGGAGGAGAGCACCATATATAGAGAGGGGGGCTCCATAGCGAGTAGGCCCCCATATCCATATAGAGAGTAGGCCATCGGGAGTGCCGCTAGTATTTATTCCCCTTCCGACGAACATCCTCAACTTCCTAGCCTCTAGATTATATAGTCGTCTCGGTCCCTGAGCACCATCACCATATATGGATAGGCCCCCCCTCATATCAAGATAGGGCCCCACCTCTCTATTGGGAGATAGGGGCCCCCACTGTACTATATATATCTCTTCCGATAGATATCAAGTGAAGAAGAGGGACTATAAAATAGAACACTAACATAGTGTACCCTATACACCCATATGAACGCTCATTGTCCCTTCCAACAATATTAGCTTTGGCCTCCAAAGCATGCAATAAATGAAGAACTTGGAGAGAAATGATTGGTACTTAATACTCGATTTCTGCAGTGAAGTATTGTTCTTACAGTCGAGTAAATATTACCAACAAAAACAATGTCAATGAAGAATCAACATGTCAGAGAAGAAGAAAACTCAATCAGCACTGGAAGCAATGAAAGGAAATGTCTATCACCAAGATAATCACAGAGTCGAAAACGCAACAATCAGAGCATTACTCAATAGTTGGCAAAAAGATAATCTCTGGCAGGTAGAAGTTAAAAATCCTGACGAACAAAATGCGGCAACGGTGTATTGCAATTGAGTTTTCAAAAAGGTCTTAGAAAGTGTGTGAGAAGAAGCTACAATCAACCAGTGACATCAACAAACAGATTGCTACACTATCTAGTACAGCAGGCAGAGCATGATAGAGTACATTGCAGAAGCAGTGAAAAGTCGAGAGATACTTTCCCATATATGGGAAAACAAATCCTAATCTGTGCCCAAGATCACCAAGGAACTCTAAAAATGCCATTTGTAAAGAACCAGGCATGCTGTTGTTGAAGTGCCTGAAATATCAGAGGAAAGGTCTTCACAGTGAGCCAAAAGAATAGTGTATGTCTATCACTGTAAGGACTCCGAAGGAGCAAGGAATGTTGCCCACAAACAAGGGGAAAAAATCCAGTTTTGCCAGAAAACTGGCGAAGGGGGTCTATCGCATAGTTTCCCTAGATGACAAGGTAATGAAAACCTCTTCTCTGTGTTTTTTACAATGGATGAAATATAAGGAATATAGAATAGACCCCTAACACAGTGTACCCCATACATCCATATAAACATTCATCATTACACTTGGTAACTTTTATGGTTGTTCAATCTTTGAAACATGATCTTCTAGCCTGCTAACTTCCACTTATAAGTGAAGCAACCTGCAATTGAATCTGAACTCTCACATCACCACAAGGATGACAAGCATAAATTATCTATAACTCAGAAGAATTATTTTCTCAATCTACCATAATTTGTTTCGTTTCTTGAGAAGGCTCAATGTCTTTGTAACATCACCACACTCGAGGTCTCTAGGCTGGAACTTATAGCTCCTGTACCATTATGTCAATTCCTTGATGCAGTGACTCACTTCAAAATCCTGCGATAATTTAAGCTATAAAACCATTTTTTGGCCTCCCAAAGCTCCCTCATGAGGGTGTTATAAAATACACCTTCATTGCTCTCAAATTCAGTCCTCTTAACAGAAAATGTTTTCAACAACCAAATATACATTCAATCAATATCTCTACACAAGCACGAAAAGAACTCATACATCCATTCATGTTACAAATAAACATTGAACTTGTAAGTGTTTTTGGACGCTTGAGGAATGTGAGTAAGGTCAAGAGGTTTTTGTCATATTACACGCACAAAATCATGTTCCACTTGTTGGGGTCACCTATGCTTCCCCTCGTGGTGCTTTGGGCTTACTTTGCAACAAATAAACAGAAAGGTAAGGCCTCAAACCCCAACCCTCTCTGGTATCAATTTCAACTATGGTGCAACTTCATGTAGCACCCCACTTGCCCTAACTCTCAAGCACAACCTAACCCTTGGTAAATCCATTATGAGAGTCTATCCTCTCATTGTAAACTTTGAAATGTATGTCAACACCTAGGTAGAGATTGTCCAAGAAAGGGTCACCATCTCTAAACGATTAAAATGATTCAACCTTTTAGATTCACAGAAAAAGGAGGCAGCTCCAAGAAAGGGAAAAACCAACTTCAATTTCAACACTTAGCCATGCCTTGAAACCCTCGAGTTGAAACAAAGGTGCAGAATAGACATGGGGACTGGATGACGACTCTAATCCTACTACCCATCATGAAGAGATCGGTGGTCCAACTCCCTCTTTCTTTACAATAAATTTTGGGGACCATAAACACAAGGCAAACATTGGAACTGCCCATTAAGGTAGGAAAATCACAGCAGAGATAACGAAAAAAGAAGGCCTTGTCGTCATCGAATCCAAAATCTGACTTCAAATAAACAATAGACACTCTTTCTTAACATATCAACAACATTAATGCCCCGTATAGTGAATCAATGAAGGAATTATTAGTCTGATTTTTTGTTTATCCTAGAGACTAAATGTGGCAATGTCATCTTGGGAGACATTGCCAAAAAAACTGCAAAAGGCAAAAACTCTTGCAGTTGACTAGTAATGCTAATCCAGCCAATTAGCCATCCTATGGCAACCGACATGGATTTCCTTCTACATAATTAAGAAGAAACCAGTGTTACAGGGGGATGCATCGCCTACATTTTGATGTCCCTAACGTTTCAGGGTCTTGGAAGAGATATCCCCAATTTTTTAATTTTTTTAGAAATTATCTTATGCTTTTACTTCAAAAAAGATGTTAGTTTACAAAAAAAATTGAATTCTAATTTTACAAACATTAAATACAGTTAAAACCCTAAATTTCATTCTATAATTATATAATAGCCATCCATCCCCTTGCTGTCCCCAAAATCTGGGAAATTTATTGCCGTCCTGAAAACCCATTCTCCCTATCCCCATGACTTAGGTAACTACGGAAGAAATAAAACTGGATTTTTAGTTTTTTTAAATTATCTCATGCTTTTACTTTAAGAAAAGCTGTTTGTTTTACAAAAATATTGAATTTTAATTTCGATAGTATCCCAAAAACATTAAATACAGTTTGAACCCCTGAATTTCATTGAATAAAGTTAAAATATTTACATAATGATTTCTATAATTATTTTAATAGTCATCCCCTTGCTGTCCACAAAATCTGCGAAGTTTATTGCTGTCCTGGAAACCCCGTTCCCCCTATCCCCAAGACTTGGGTAACTATGGAAGAAATGAAACTTGATTTGTGGAAGAGGGCCAAGTCCATCAAAATACCTCCCCTTTAAATCAAATTTTGATACCTGGGTCACTGGAGAAGGGAAAAGAAAGCGAGCATCTGAGAAGAATATGTCAACAAATTTGAGAACTTAACCTTTGGAAAAGTGGGCACTAAAAAGTATTTTTTTATCCTGGAGATAGAGAGCCTCCATTCCTCTCAGATGCAAATAGGAACTTTGGACACTTTGTTGCCAAAAATAAGTAGTGGGGTGTTGAACCCAAAGAAGTGTTCTTCACTTAGTCAATAGCCAATCTGGTTCTGGGGTTATATCTGAAAAACCAACGAGTTCATTCTTCACACAGTCTGGCTTGATCAAGACCTGAATATTGAAAGGAAGGACCTAAAAGAGCAGAGGCAGACCATTCCCCAAATAGTCTCCTCCTAAAAGATGTGTCATCTCCCAATTCTCCCATCTGATGTGGTGCAAGCATCCTGAATACTAAACAGAACTAAAAAAGTGTTGGCATAAATGCTTTGGTGCAAAGCACCAAGAAAGGATTTCTGGTAAAGAAATTGAAATATATGTATGATAACATGGAGGTATGAGGAAAGATGTTTTCCGAAATATCTTTGTTCGGACAGCAAATTCGATCACAGACCTTGGAGCCATTCAAATCAATTGCAGAAACATGGCTGCAGGATCTTAGTAAGGAGAAAGATATTACTGCAACACTAGATCTGGTTCTCTCAAAGTAAGAAGTTTTTTGGAGTAAAAAGTACAGGAGGCGACCTGGCTAAAGGAAGATGATTGCTACACGCAGTTTTTCTATAAGTACCATCAACTACTGGCACAACATATTCAATTACCTGGCCCAATTGCTCCCTGGGAGATATCAGACCAGAGGTGGAGTACTTCTTTGAATTAATGTTGTTTAATAATTGCGGCATCCAAAGGGCTGCTATGGAAAAGTTCCTCAATAAGACTCCAAGAATATTAATGCATCAGGATAATGACTTTTTATTGAGAATAATTCAAAAGAGGTTGGAGACCATTGCTTTCAATTGGAAAGGATAAATGCCCCAGCTAGCCGGGAATTTTAGAAAAAATGGCACATAGTAAAACGCAACTTAACTGTCTTTTGGGAGGAATCCCATATAGCTCATTCATTTATCATATAGTCATTGCCATGTTCATTTTCCTTGATCCCCAACACCCTAGATGTGAGATACTTCAACTCTTTTCCTCATATTTCAGTGTAATGCACCATACAAGTTAATCTCAAAAATCATAGCCAACCATATGAAGAGCATCCTGCCAAAACTGATCTCAAAGGAGCAAGGCAACTTTGCTGAGGTGATATAAACCCTGGATATAGTTGTCAAATACAGAGATTGTCAGGGCATGCTTATCAATCTTGACATCACTAAAGCCTAAGACGAGGCCAATTGGACTTTGCTTCACGAGGTTCTTTGCACATTCAACTTGAAAGAAGAGCATATAAAGAACATCCTGCCAAACCTGATCTAAAAGGAACAAGGCAACTTTGCTAAAGGTAATATTAAACTTGGATATAATTGTCAAAAGGCGCAATTGTCAGGGTATGCTTGTCAATCTTGACATCACTAATGCCTAGGAGAAGGCCAATTGGATTTTGTTTCACAAAGTTCTTTGCACAATCAGCTTCACAGAAGACAGGTATAAATGGGTTTATGGATGTTTCATCACCCCAGATTTTTAATTTGGTTAATGGCTAGCCAACAAGATGTTGGCAAATTATTAGTGCGTACATTATTGTTATATTGTTACATTCAGTATTTTGTTTACCCGTGAATAGTATTATGGTTTGTTTGCTATAACACCTCCCTATTTGATAGGAGGTGGTTTGGCTATACAATAGCCATTGTATTAGCAGGCTTATAGTGTTTATCTCCGTGTAAATCTGCTTCTTTACTTTCATTTGGTACCAGAGCGACATTCACATTCATCCTGATAAGCATAAGAATTAAAAAGGAGCAATGACATGAAATTTGAATTGTTTCGAGTGATAGAAGATTAGAGTTTCATCATTCTTTGGCATAGTTTGGAGTGACCGTATACAGTTTTAATTTGTTCTGAAAGAAAAGGCGTCTGGATGCTCATGAAGCTGTAAAAATATAACGTATGAGAATCGAGAGTCTTTTATTCCTTAGAAGGATCCATCCATGCACTAAAATCAAAGTGAATAGATAGTGTTGGAGACCTATTGGTTCAACACAATTCTGTTGCGTATTATTTGATCTACAAAGAGATCTGGCTGAGTCTTCTACATCACCAGCACGCAGCTCGTGTCTCCATTAATTTTGTTTGCTTTATCTCAACGTCACGTATCAGTCTTCACAAGAACTTGATCAAACATGCCACGACTCCACATACGGTAATTGGTGATCCAAACTCTGAACTCGGTGGATATACGTCTTGTGTAAATCAAATCAGGTGAAGCACCGCTACCTAATTGGATTTCAGTTGATCAGCTTTGCACATTGTGTCGACTCCCCTAAACATGGTCAATTATGTACATATTTTGCCTTAGAAACATGCGAGCCTGATTCTTGCATGTCCTCGACTTCATTAATTATCGTGGTTTGCTGATATGATTTATAGCTGTAGGTATAAAGTTGTGATTGGCAAATGTATTCAACATGAGTACGGTAATGGCTGTGTATTTGGATAAAACAATGCATTCATAATCCATGCAAATGACAAGTAAACACTCTAGAGCGGCCTTGAGACAACATATTTCAACGTTGAAATAAGTTTGTCAATTTAGTCTAGTGAGTCATTTCAGATTATTGACTTTGTTCTTATTAGTAAATTTGTAGAGAGTCAAGTCTAGTAATTAGCAGCCATGTAACAAAGTAGAGGTCTATTAGTTTTTTTTTGTTTTTTTTAAAAAGGGGGTGTAAAGTTTAATTCAAAGTTTTAGTGTTTTGTGAGTTGAAAAGGAGTCCAAGTAAATTACTTTTGTCAATTAAAAATTTGTCATGTTGAAATTTTCCTATGTCATCAAAAGAGATAAAAGTCATAAGTCATTAAGTATTATCATTTTTTGAGTTACAGTCACAAATTTGTAAAAAAAAAAAAAAAATTGCCTTACGAACGTATTTTCGGTGGAATCCAACGTTCGGGTAAGGTATATAATTATTGAGTCTCAAAGCCAAATTTGTTGAGCTAGCAGTATGACAATGGAGGACCAAGGCATCGGAGGTTGGAGGTCGATCAATGATCTTTCGTCAATCACCAACGACGGGACTGCATAAAGGTGTGGTGACATTTTTTCAGTTGCGTGTTTGCTTCCAACTGCGAGTGGTGTGGTGTGTTCCTATTTGCAGTGTCCCTGTTACATTATGTGTATTGTGTATACTGGAAAACGGTTGTATAAAATGGCAGAGAACTGCAGTGATCCTCTGACTGTTGTACTTTGTTGGAAGATGATCGGTTAATGAATACGTTCATTGGCAATGGTGATCATGTGCAGCAAGATCCAGACAGTAAGATACAACACGATATAACTTTCCTTTTATGTCTTCCTATTTGGAATTTCACATTGTGGGGGGAATAATAACCAATGTTCCATTCCCATTCTACGCCAAAATGGCTAAAGTCAAGGGCAGCTTCAAGTGGCAATGGCAGTTTCCTATGTTGTTCGAGATCGAGTAGCAGCAATCAACAACAGTGGCTGCAACTAAGACCATTGTGATTCTTAGAGGTAGAAATGTGAAATCTTTCTGATATGTGTTCTATTGTTCAGTTTGGTGAGATGTGTTTCCTATGTTATTCCCTGCAGTGTGATATTGATGAGGGCTAAAAATAGTACTTGGCACATCATGATGTGGTTTGTGGTAAACCACTTGAAACCCACCAGTATCGGTTTGTGGTCAGCCGGTGTAAAACCATCCATCGGGTTTGTGATTGTCCTGCAAAAATCACATAATCATGAAAGCAGGTGCAAGTACAAAAATAGGTTTTCCTCGTGTTCACACTAAGGGGGGGAATGTTGGGGAAATTATTAGTGCATACATTATTGGTATATTGTTACATTCGGTATTTTGTTTACCCGTGAATAATATTTTGGGTTGTTTGTTATAACACCTCCCTCTTTGATAGGAGGTGGTTTTATGTAAATCTTCTTCTGTGCTTTCACAAGATTCCTCACCTCCCTAATAGGTCTGAGGTTAGTGAACCCACTCTCGCTCTACCTCTTTATCCAAGTGAAAGGAATCTCAGACAAGAAGAATTATGGTAACCTGAAAGGGCTAGTTGATAATGCTTTTGAGACTTTCTGTTGTATCTTTGGTGTCACCAGTCGAAGTCCTTATACACCTCGGCATAATGGAGCATCTGACGTGGAGAATAGAACCATTGTTGAGATGGCTGGATGGAATTGCATGCTAGAGGTTTTGACTACATGTTTGGGGAAGATGTGGTACGTTGTTCATGCTATATTTGTTGCCCGTTCTATATTTGTTGTCCGTGCTATATTCTCAATCAGACACCTACTAGAGTTGTTAGAGTTAGGATTCTTATAGAGGTTTGGAAAAAATCCTACAATTCCTTATTCTCAGATCTTTGGATGTGATGCTTAAAGCCATATTTCATATGAGAAGATTAAAAACTTGGGAGACCAAGTCACAAGCGCATAATACCAGGTCCCAACAAATTATAATTCAAAAGCAAGTGGCCTTCATTGAGAACTCTTTCTCAATGGGTTCGATATCACCTCCCTGTGTTTCTTCTAATGCACCCCTATAGATAATCGTCTTGCTCTCTTTGGCTAGTTCAGATGCTTCAGATATTTTAAAGGATGAGATAAAAAAAATGTTGCAGAAACTTCTAGCATTTATACTTGTATACTCGAGACTGCTGTTACTGGTGAAGCTTGTCATCCCAAGTGGACTGCAGAAACCATAAACACTGTAGGTATGTATGAAGGTGATGCTTCAAACCATAGAGGAATGCCAAGGATACAAGCATTATGCCGATTTTTTAACTTGTGGATAAGGTCATACACTTTTGAGCCCCAAACTTATGAGGAGGCTTCTGGCAAACAGGAGTGTGCAGATGTAATGGCAGAATATTTTTTAACCATCAACTGCTTTGAATTGTCTTATTACAGACCAAGGCATTCGTCTGAATTTTAAAAAACCATAAAATCAGGCCAGGGGAAAAATAAAATACCCTGCCAATACTCTTAATTGCTGTCTTTGGTCACTAGATCGTTACTGAGAGTGATACGTGTAGACCGCCATGTTAGTATTGGCATCAACATATTATTAATCACAAGTTTTGGTAGCCAACATTGCTAATGATTGCATTGCCGGTATTAGGTAGTGTTGTGATGACCTTATGGTTATGTACGGCTGTAATGCGCAGTTGTGTTTGACCAACAAAAGTTTGGTCTTCTTGTCATATAAATAGCATGATATACATGGGGGTAAGGCTGCTGGGTATCGGGTCCTCCCTGTACCGAACTACTTGTACTGAGCGCTACCTATGAAAAGATGTTGTGATTGGTCTCATATTATTCTATGCTGCATTGTGGTATATATTTCAGTTGTTAATGTTCGTTTGGTAATGTAGTTTATACAACAAACAATATGTTCATGATTCATAGTATGAAGAATACAACAAACTTAGGATTGTTGCACCACTTACTTGGTATGAAAGTATGGCAATAGAGGACTAGTATCTTCTTTCACAGCAAATGTATGCTTTGGACCTTGTAAAGAAACTCAAGATGGATGAGTGTAAACCTCCACCATAACCTTTGAATTTGGAATTTGGAGTTGACAGCCTGTTGTACTTCTTCAAACATAAATGCAACATTGTATAGGCAGTGAGTATCTTGATTTACTTAAATGAAAAAAAAAACAGATATTACTCATTTTGTCAACCCATACACCAAATACATGCAGTATCCTAGAGTCACTGGAAGGCAGCTAAGTGTATCCTTAATACGTCAAGGGTACTGATCAGTATGGGATACTAAATTCTTGTGGGAATGAGATCATGTCCATGAGCTAGTTTGACCCTTATTGTGTAGGAAATGAAGACAACAGAAGGTTCATTTCAGAATATTGTTTATCATCTTGACTCGAGTGGTGCTGCTTGGTCAAGAAAGAACCAATCAACAATTTTTCATTGACTGGCACAAAGGATGGGGGTGTGGTCACAACTAGATCAGGGCAATTTGGATTCAGACATATCCAATGAGCTTGGGCTGAGTGCAAACTACCTTATTGCAGTGTGATAAGTGTTGTTCATATTGCTAAAATCCAGTATACCATGCGAGGACCAAGCACATTGAGATCAACAACAACACATTTGACCGTTGATCCAGTATTTTGTGATTTGTTTTGGCTATTGTCATATTAAGGATCAGACGGCAAACATCTTCACCAAGGCCTTAGTAATGCCAAATAAGTCAAGGTCAGATGACTCGGATCTTTGTTAGGATTAAAAAAGTTTAATTATGGGGGGTGTTAACTAAATGACGCCTTCCTTTCTTTGCGCCCCCAAGTTAATTTTAACGGGGAATGTTAATCCAGTAATATTTACTTGTGGACACCATTGGTGGAAAACATCCAGTTTCAAAAGGCTCCAATTTTGTAGTTTTTACTTTTAGCATTTAGCCCTAATTAGGCATTTGTAATGCATCTAAATACTAAAAACGCAAATATGTTGAAACTAACAGAAATGCAAAAATGTCGGAAGTAACAGAAATGCAAAAATGTCGGAAGTAACAGAAAAGTGCCCCACATCAGCTACTTCATAACCCAAATATAAATCAAAATATTATGGGCAAAGGTACATAGCAGGATTCTTATCAAAGCAGGATCCATTATGATGTGTGTATATAAGTGACCTCTCACCACCATAGTAACATCAACTCATGTTGTAGAATTGCACTTCATTTTGATTGTTTGGGTGCATGCAGCACATGCCCTAAATCTCTCACTTTCTCAATTATGTTTATATTTAAGATGAAGCATGCATTAATCCTTTTCTATGTTCTTTGGGAAGGCTCCATGATCTTTCATCCCCATGACTATCAAATTGCTTTCCTTCACTTCTTCAATTTTGCTGTATTTGTGCCTTGTCTTTGCGACAAGTTAGTGTGGTACAGGGCTTCTTAAGTAGTGGACCTGTTAGAAATGAAATAATTTCCTTCTGTTTTCTTTTACTTCTTAGCTAAAAACTTAAAAGATAAGGCTATTAAAAAGAAGAGACAATTATGCTGGAAATTTCTAGAGCTTGTTGGTAAACCAAACATTAATATACTTCACTGCTAAGTGTCTCCCTTACAATAAACCTATGGACAACTAATGGATCAAATCCTAGAGTTATAACTGTTGTTTTATCGTGCCTCTTAAATGATCCTATCTGACTGGAAGTTTTCTTTTTTGGTCCCAATAAATAGAATTTCTTCTCAAGTATCTACATGTACTTGTACCAAATTATTACAAGGAACCATTCCTCTTGGCTTATTCATTCAGAAAACAAAATTCGACCATGCCAAGGCTCTTCTAATCATTCTCAACTATGTATAGCTATTTACATGTTATTGAATCCATGACAAGAAAAATATGATTCTAGTTGATTTTGTAATCATGCTAAATATAAACAGATAGCTCTTTATCGATAAATCTGAAACAAAAAAAAAATAACAAAAAAAAAAAAACAATAAAAACAATAAAAATCGACAGTGGATGATAATACTCTACATGAAACAAGTTGTTAGGCTTAAAGTTGGCTACAATTTAGACATCTCCACCACCTGAACTCTTGGCTGTTTGCACTACTCTTGCTGACACAAGGTTGACTTGATATTTAATCCCCTCTAAATGAAAACGTGTTAATTTGCTAAAGATTACTCATTCTAATTCAAAACCTTCCCCCTTATACTCCTGGAATCTGATTTTCTTTAAAGAAGAATAAAGGGAAAAAAGTAAAAAGTAGAAGGAAAAACCCCAGAAAATTAACATGTTATTAGCAAAACTACATGAGTAAAAACGTCATTAGGGTAATGAATACTCATGGAGATCATCTTGAGATGAATTAAACATGTGAATAAAATAGTACAATCCCACAAAAAATAATAATCTAACTCAACGTATTATCATCTATATAGCATCTTTAATCAGTATATAAAATAAAAAAGAGGCTTCCCTAAGAGGGTTAAGGACACCAACTCAGACCAACTAACCTCCAAGGGCAAGTTGAACACCACACTTGGCCCGAGCTTTAGTCTTTCAGATTGCCAAAAAGAAATGATTCCAGAAGACATAACCCTGATATCACATTCGAGGGAAGTCACCTCCTTATATAGACTTAACCATACAAGAGCCTTTTTGTTTCATCCCTACCATATCCTACCAAACATCCCAGATACAATGAATCTGGAGACAATGACCAAAATTGAGTTGTACAACCCATTGGCTAAAACAGTCGGTTGGCCCACTAATTCAAAACGTGGTCTTTCCAGTTATAGAAAGATGAGTGGGGACCATATCCTACCAAACATGCCAGATACAATGAATCTGGAAACAATGACCAAAATTGAGTTGGTCAACCCATTGCCTAAAACAGTTGGTTGGCCCATTAACTCAAAACATGGTCTTTCCAGGTATAGAAAGGTGAGTGGGGGCACCCTAGCAAAGGGTTGGCCCACCAACCCGAAAAATGGTCTGACCATTTACAAAAAAATATAGGCTCGGCCCACTATCCAATAATATCATTATTGTTAAAAAATGTGGGCCAGCAAATAGAATAAAATGGAGATTTTTATTTAAATTATGAAAAATTTGGAGAGAAATGCAGTGAGGGCTTAGGAACCCCAACACGCCTCCACTGCAAAAAGTGGGCCATAAATATCTTTCAAAACCAACAAAGTACTTAATCCTCCAGCTGCCCCACATAAGACACGTTATTTAACTTCTCACAAAATTACTAATGGGGCTGTCCCAGAGAGATGCCTGCCCATAGAACTTATTTAATACTAAATTATTACTAACCTGACCTTTTGGATCAACAACCTAACAAATCTCCCATGATCCAAAAAAGGGATAAAGACTAATCAGGGCAAACACCACTGTGAAGCTGTCTAATGAAGTCACTGTTGGAATATGCAAAGAGAAGAAAGAATACAAAAGGCACAAAACTGCACTGTACAAATGATACAGGCAGAGGTTTATTTATATAAGAGAGAGGTGGTTGTACAGTTACCAACCGAACAACTACATAACTGATTTTACATTCTATATAATGTGTTATATTTTAACACCCCCTCTTAATGACTAAACCGGAAACAAGACAAAGTTTGTCCCGAAATTTTACAAATATCCTAAAGCCCATATGTTTAGTCATTACATCTACAGACTGTGCCATAAGTTGTACTTTAAAATCAGCAGTCCTTAACTGTGATGCAGTTGTCGAATGAAGACGAACCGCAACACAAAAATCTGGTCCCATGAACAAAAGATATGGCAAGTGGTCCACTGGTTCTCTGTTTCGTGATTCATTGACCAGTGATGAATCACCAATGGCTGAGAGTGTCAGCCCCATCTCCAGAGTGCTGAAATCAGAACCTCGAAGATGTGGATTAAAAAATCTATTCCAGGCTTGTGTAGCCTGCTGGAGTCTGTACAAAGACTCAATTATCCTGTGATCAAAGTCACCTCGATCACGTCCTTGCACCACCATGTAGTGCTCATCCAACTTTTTCAAGAAGAGGAATGTGACCATCTGTGCAGGAGTTAGAACCAACTCCTCAATAGTAGGAGAAATAACCATCTCCGTCTCAGCAGTGGTCTCCGTCTCAACAGGAGAAATAACCATCTCCGTCTTATCTATTTGCTCATCTATCCCCCTCTGTTGGGAAAGATCCTTCACAACACAATGAGCAAACTGTTCATGCTCTATTGTCCTTCGAGCAAGAACCTCTGAGTGAGTGGCTGGGCATGCCATCTCACCATGCACCGTCAATGCATCTGGAATAGTGGAGTCTCCGTCCACAACAAATTGTTCTTCTGAATGAGGAAATCCATCCTCCCAAGGCATGTCCGCCTCCCGTACACCTAGTATAGTGGATATTCCCTCCACAATAGGTGCATGTAGGTTGACTGTATCCAAGTCAACAGAACTGTGAGGAATGGCTTCCTCCCAAGGCATTGCAGCCTCCTGCACATCCTGAATGGTGGAGCTGTCCTCCACACGTGCATTCATGTTGATCGCAGCCGGATCAACAAGCCGATACTGACCACCTACCCCAATACCAAGGGCAATTATCCGTCTCTGTTTCACATCAGAGACAACACACTTCTTTCCACAGAAATCCACAGAAATATTGGGATTTTCAGTCAATTGACGAATAGATAGAAGATTCTTTTGTAAAGAAGGTACATATCTAACATTCCGTACCAACAATTTATGAGCATTATTCAATACAATGCATATATCTCCTATCCCTTCTACTGCAAGCGATTCTCCATCAGCTAGTACTACTGATTCAAAACAAATATTTGCAGTAAATGAAACATACCAGTCCCTACGACATGAAAAGTGTGCAGACGCACCAGAGTCAATAATCCAGCAACTGGTACCACTATCATTTGAGCATGATGTCGTAAGACAGTAAAGAGCATACTCGTCATCCGAATCCCGTTCTTCTGCAACTGCTGCCACATGTTCCTCATTACATGGCTTTTTGTTCTGCTTCGAAAGATCATACATCCGCTTCCGGCAATCCCTCTTGAGGTGCCCAACCTTGTGACAGTAATAACATGTGACCTGATACCGAGTGGAAGATTCACCAGAGTGACGTTTCCACTTTCCCTTTGACTGAGTGACAAGAGCACTCTCTGCATGGTCACAATTAGATTCTGCCTGAAGTTGTCTCCGTTCCTTTTGCAACAGGTAGGAACTCACCTTGTCAAACGTGAGTGTTTGACTTTCAGCCATTAAATGGAGTGCCTCCACAAATGACTCATACGAAGAAGGTAAGCTGTTCAAAACCAGAGCCACCATATCATCATCGTCCACCTTTTTATTGATGGAAGATAACTGGTCTCGGAGGTCTTTCATCCGAAGTAGGTGCTCAGACAACGATCCACCTTCTTGTAACTTTACGGAAAAGAGCATATTTTTCAGGTATAAAACCCGACTCTTCTCTGACGTCTGATATTTATCCCTCAGACTGGTCCACAACGTGCTTGCCACAGTGGCATTCCGCACTTCCGGTATCAAATCATCCGACACCGATAACTTGAGAAGCAATAACGCTTCCTTATGACGTTTGTCATAATCCTCGAAGTTCGTCGCTGGTCGACTTTCATCACCCTTGATTATTTTATCACAATCACGAAACTCCGCAACCGTTAAAATTTTATGACTCCAAACATTGAAATTCGTGCCCGTTAATTTTTGTGTCTCCGGCAAGGTCAAGTGTGATATATTTGCCATTTTATTATTCCAAAGTAACGGAGAATAATAAAATAATAATTTCGCCTCACACTTAATAAAATACCTTTTTTTTTTCCAGCAAATATATTTATTTTAATTTCTCCAGCATATCGTATGAAATAAACTTATGTGGCTAGGGAAAATTAATATGTGGCAGGAAAATATTAAAAACAAATAATAGTTTTATAAAAATAAAACTCTCCCCACGTTTTTGCAAGTTTTACCTTGCCACGATTTGCGAAAATGGTCTGTAACCCATGATTTTTCTGGTTTCCACCACGATTCTGCCGCACTTGTTTTTTGCCCTCGTTTTTCACGATTTTGCCCTCGTCTGTGCTTTCGTACCACATCTGTCCTGCACTGCCCTCCCCGATTTTTCCCCCGCTGTTGCTGTGTTTGTCTGCGATTTCCACGATTGCCACGTTTTTCCCCCACGATTGTCCTGCGATTGCCTGCGCTGCCACGTTTTGCTTCTCAACCCGCATTTTTTTCCTCGCTCGTTTGCTTCAGCGATGTCCCTTCATCGCTTCTCGACTGGTGCATACGACCCACGATTTTCTCTCGAGTTGCTTCGACTTCCTCATGGAATCCTTTCCACAATTGTGCCCTCCAGGGCTTCCTTCAAACTGCCCTGCGTCGACCTCTCCTCTCGTCGACCTCTCACCGATGCCTTCGCTCTGATACCAATGTTAGAATATGCAAAGAGAAGAAAGAAGACAGAAGGCACAAAACTGCGCTGTACAAATGATACAGGCAGAGGTTTATTTATATAAGAGAGAGGTGGTTGTACAGTTACCAACCGAACAACTACATAACTGATTTTACATTCTATATAATGTGTTATATTTTCACTGTCTACAGACAGTTCACTGCCTACAACCTCCTCATGAAATACGTACAACAGTCTCTGATTGATCATACTTCATGAAGAATCAAGAGTACCAACATTTGGAAAGGGCTTCTAGACCACTTCCCCCCTGTTAGATAAGAGATGAGATGTACATGTAACTCCACTAGACTACTCCAAGTTTCAAAAAGCTCAACAAAACCAAAAGCAAAGAAAAAATTATCTCCAAGACAAAATTTGTTACTATACCAACATCTAATACAGACCTTTTATGCCATTTAAGATATACATTCCATATGCCGTGCCTTATTACACACTTATATCCCCAAAATTATAATTATATTCCTTTACAAGTTTCAAAAAGCTCAACAAAACCAAAAGCAACGAAAAAATTCTCTCCAAGACAAAATTTGTTACTATACCAACATCTAATAAAGACTTATTATGCCATTTAAGATATACATTCCATATGGCGTGCCTTATTACACACTTATATCCCTAAAATTATAATTATATTCCTTTACATCTTCAAAAAAAAATGCTCTCCTTAGATATCCTTTTTACACCAAACACATAACCTATATGCACCCAAATACTTGTTTGGAAATTTACAAATGAATTTCTTGCTTCTAAAACAAAGAGAATTACTTTAGCCATAATGACACTGGCAAACTTAACTACAAAAGAAAATACCACACAAAAGGTATTCTACTGGGGTTTCGCCTTTAACCCTTGCTTTACAACCCCCTATTCCACCTTTTAGTTAAAAAAAAGTTAAAACTACTTATGCCATCCACAAAAAATTCCTCTTCCATAATTAAGAAACTACAAAAAAGAAAAAATATATCTTGTACAAAGATACTAATTATTTTGTTTGCGAAAAGATAACCATGTTAAAAAAATTACCTAACAAAATCATGTTGAGGGTTTGAACTTTAGTCTACCAAGTGCTAATTCCAAAACCGTAACTAACTCTTTCATATTTTTAACCTGATATGTTATTGGAGAAGATTAATATAGACAATGTGTACCTTTTGATTTGATTATAAAAACTTTGAATTAGCATAACTTCTCAAAACTTTTATAAATTCCAACATGTCTTGAACTCAACATTCTCCTCTTAAGCCATGTATTTCCAACAAATTTTGCCCACGCCACATCAAATACATAGGATGTCTCATTCTTTGAAAGAGAAATAAAACATTAAAACATGCACCTTCACAATTTTTGGGCATCACCTAATCCTTCAAACTCTTCACATTTAATGGTCATTTTCTCCTTTGCTGGAAAATTTCCAGCAATCTTTGGTGCCACCATAAAAATATTATTTTACAACCTATTGAACCTATATGGATCTTTCTTCCTTCAACCCTCATTATATAATGTGCATCTTCCTCCCAAATTCATGAACCATATTTTGTCTGCCACATGCATCTCTTCTACCATTAAAAAAACCATATCAAAAGGTAGGGCCTTTTGAGATATTGAGAAGATAAAACCATTTTAAAAACAAAAAGAGAATTCTGTAGGCTTGTGATCTTCAAAATATCTCTAGAATTACAAAATTGACAAAATCCAAATATCCAAAATCCAAAATATAAAGAGTTCACAAATTTACTATTGCCATCCCTCAGAAAATGGAAAACTTTATTGCGAGGTACTTATAAAATATACGGTCACAAATTTACTATTGCCATCCCTTAGAAAATGGAAAAATTTATTGTGAGGCACTTATAAAATACGTGGGCGTGCATTCTCTGTGTACAAATAAACCATTCATACTTGTGGCTTCCTCACAGCTAGAACAACATGTGACATAGATATTTCATTCTTCTTACATCCTCGACACGGGCTGGAACCACTTTGATCAAAAAATGTGGGCCAGAAAATAGAATAAAATGGAGACTTTTATTCATATTATGAAATTCATACAGAGAAATGGGTGAGGGCTTAGGAGCCCTGGCACACCTCCACTACAAAAAGTAGGCCATAAATATTCTTCAGGAGGAATAACCAAACCATCTAAGTCCCTATCATCTATCCATCCCACATAAGACATTCTATTTAACTTCTAAGACAATTACTATTGCGGTGTCTCAAAGAGATGCATCTCCCATAAAATTTATTTAATACTAACTTATTACTAAATTAGCCTTTTAGATCAACAACCTAACAATTATAATGGTTACCCTAACAAAGGGTGCACAAATGCATAGTAAATGTAGTCATATGACTCGGATAAAAATAAGGCAAGGTGTAAACACTAGTTTTGATTCTCATTGACTCGGCAAAAACTAAGGCCCGGAAAAAACCAGACGCTCAGATATAATTAGGCGCATAAAAAAAAGATATATCAGAGTAATGAACATCTTAAAAGTAATTTTAGTATGCTGAGTTCTTCGCCAAGTGATGGGTCAACTCTACAGCTTGTCAGGTCATCCCCAAATCCAATTCAAGTGCCTAAGAGTAATTGTTGTTCTTGCAAAACCACTATCTTGCAGTTCTATATCTGACAAGAATACTCAGACCATGTGCTGACACTAAATCCTGCACTAAAGAATCAGGGCCACTAAGGAATCAATCATATTCAACATAAACCAGAAAAATCCACATTCATACACAGGTTAAGAAGGGAAGTACTCTGTCGTGGAATAAAAGCCAGCGTGTATATATATCAATCTTCATCTGGAATACAGTGAACCCGATGTCCAAGTAGGAATGAACATGGGACAAACCAGGGTCAAACCAAGTCTAATCTCTCTAACGAAAGTGGCATGCGCCAATAGAATCGTGAGCATGACAGGTACAAACCTAAACTCCCATGCATACCAGTGCAAACAACATACCCAATAAATAATCATTAGGCCCAAAACAAATATTCCTGCCCAATACATTATAATACAAGTCCCCAAAATCTGCTGTACAATATTAAGTCCAAACATAAAGTACATCTGTATTCCCCAAATATATCAATATCCCCACAAGACTCATATATACATTGGATGTGACCTGTGGAGACTTTGCCTCACTCTCCCCAACAGATTTCTTTCATGTCTTTATCTCCCAAGAAAATTTATTGTCGTTGATTAGTCAATTGGCTTGAATAGTCCCAGAAAAAATGCCATCTTGCCAAATCATATATTTTAGCAGAACTGATCGATAATATGAAAGGCTTTCTAATGAATGCATATCTCACTAAAGTATTTTAATACCTAATATCTTATCTAATGCTAAAGTAGCATGCTCTTCAACAGGAAGCAATTCAAGCACATTGGCATTTATATCGTCGAACCTGCATAGTTCAATGAACTGCCAGCTCATATCCGAGGAGTGCAGACAACGGAACTTAACAACAAAGGACAGGTATACAAACTCCATATTTTAGACCACTATCCGGTGCATGGCCTATATTACTTATATAACCAAATCCTGCCAGAAAAGGTGGGAAAAATGAAATGAACAGGTTGAAATAGCCTAAGATAAAGGAATTTACAAAAGCTATACCTGTAAGGGCATTTTCCTCCATATGATATTCAGGATGCAAGTAGCTTTTATCACAATAATTGACATCCATATGCTCTGATAAATTAGAGCATGCATTGTCAGTGACCAGAGAAACAGAATGAAAATCTCCATTTATGGTTTCATAAATGTGTGGAGACGTCTGCAAAGAGATCTCTTTCTCCAAAGAGGTTCCTGTATAGTCTGAACTATTTCTACGCAGTGCTGATAAGCTTGACTGTTTGACTGGCTTTGACTGCAAAATACCAACTTCACTCTCCATGGTTCCTTTACGAATTGATTCAATAACACTATAATTGTAATCAGAAAAACTGTGAACTGGTAATTTTGCACTGCTCTCTAGAACTTTTGTAAGAGGACGACGCCGGTCACGTCTTTTGGAAAAGCTCTCTTGCACAGGTCCCACTTCAGATTTTTTCTTTTTTAATGTTAAAGAAGATCCTTTACTACTGTTCACAGGGCTCCCACAATCTATGCTACGACCAATATAAGATGAACTACGAACAACATTCTCAAGAAGGATTACTTTTGGAATACCTTCACATGTCGCAGGCATATATGGCTGCTTTTTGGGGGGGACAATCTTCAATCCAAAGTCCTGTAGACCTCTCATTCGAGGTGTGACTTGGATGCCATCATCTTCCACATCTGCCTCATTTGTCCGTTTCGCCTTTTGAACATCAACTGGTCCTGGAGTACTCATGGAATTTGTTTGCTGAAATGATACAGCTGAATGTGAGGCATCCAACGGTGAATCACGCTCCAAAATGCCACTGTAATCACCAGGTTTCTGCTCACTTTTATATTTAGGTGAGCCAGGAACACAGACTTGTAATTGCTTTGCCTTACTACCATGCTTCTTTTCATCAGAACACACCAGTTCTAGACAAGAAGATTGCTGATTCTGCATTAGTTGTTTTTTTTCAAGCTCAAGAGCATGAAGTATAGCATCTTCTCTGCGGGCATACTTCACCACCTTTTTAGCCGGAAGGTTTGCATAAGCTTTTGCCCTCTCAATGCAATCATCATACTCGCCACATCGAAAAGCTTTAACACGTTTGGATTTTTCAATGTTGTACCAGTCCCTGAAATATAAACAGTCTATAAGACGATAAAAATCCAAATTATAAATGTCACTCATATATCCACAAAGCATTAGATTTTCCAAAAATATAAAACTGTATTGCTTCAAAAAAGCCAAAGAAATTCCATCTACAAGAAAATTAAGAAGTTCTAATGCTATCAAAGAGCAAGAAATTATTCAATACATGTAAACATAACAGAAAGGGGGAAATGGAAGCAAAGTCATAAACAGATTATGTGAAAATTCTAAAGGTTATCTAAGTCTGGCCTTAAATGGCATGTAATCAACAAAATCATTGATAAATGATTGTACCAGCCTTGTGATGTACATCAAATACTAATGTCTAGAACTTCACAATGGAGAACGTACATAGAATTGTAATGTGTAGAACTTCGCAATGGAGAGTGTAATAAGGGATTTACAAATATTAACAATTCCCAGGGAGGGTGCAGATCAGAATTGTGACTTGATCACAAAATGTGAAGCATCTCGTTCTACAAACTTCTCAATAACATTGAATGGGTAATTAGTCCTCATAATCCCCTATTCACCTCCTACTTTTCTTGCTAGGAACATTTTAAAATTAATTCATTTGATGTCAATTAGAGCTTAAATTTTGTGCTTAAAATGTAATTTAATCCTGTCTAGTATAAAGTTTTTAAGCGCAGGTACCTCAGTAAAGCATCGGAAAATTGAATATTGAAGAGAAGATAATTATAAAAAATAATCTGTGATCAAGTTAACATATTAGAAATGTCAAAATTTTGGAACATATAAAACTATATGTATCACTGAGAATAATCATCAAATTAGTCTACAATTTCTGATTCATTTTCTTTATGCTCCTACTTACAAAATAACTTCAAATTGAACTGAAAATTAATGGCTTCTTTTCTACAACCGAAACAAACAGAATCCATCCTTAAAAATCAGTATCAAATGCAGCACAAGATCCATCAATATAGAGAGGATTGGTGCAGAGAGGAACAAAAGGCTTATTCGATTTAAACTTTTAAAGAGAAAAGAAATTCTCAAACATAGTTCAGTGTAGGTTTATATGGACCATTTAAAACTCTCTCTGCCCCATCTATTTCATCCCTCTGAAACTCCATAACTATTTTTTTTGATACAAAGAACGCTTTTAGCCGGAGCTATGAACCGGAGGGAGTTCATGGGATCCCCACCCTTACATTACCAACATACGAGCAGGGACAAGAAAACAGCATGCGAATCTCCCCTGCTACCAAAATTACAAAAGCAAGACAAACAAACAGGTCTAACATATTACAAAAGGCCCTGGAAATCGACAACGCTATACTAAACTAGACAAAACACAACAATCCCAGACACATCTAAACTGCCAGCTCCACCACCTCCTCCTTCACTCGATGCTCCTCCTCTTCTGCTGCAACACCTCGCTTCTTCTTCTGGTATCTCCTCTCCTCGCAGCCAGCATGAGCCACACGCAGCAGCAGGGAGTATGGCCATTTTCCCTTCTTGAACAGGAAATTGAATTTACCATGAATGAGACCAATGGGGTCCGCAAGGGCGTCCAGGTTCACAGACTTGAATCTGACTGGACCCCTTGAATTCATGCTACAATTTCCAGAGCTTGGCAAGCCTACTTTCCAATTCTGCCCCATAGTTGCTCTGAACCACCGCTGGAAGCTCCGCTGAAGAAGACTGAGCATACGCCAAAGGCATGACAAAGCCCTCAATGGCTTCCTCCAAGCCCACTGCATGATTAGGGTTGATAAAATGTCTAGCAATCAAAAGTGTTTCCTCTTTACTTTTCCCGAACAGAAGCAGATGGAACATGAATGTAGAAGCCACCTCGGAATTGACCCTTGCTCGGCTGCTACTCTGCAAGTAATCATCGCCCAGAATCCTCACCACAGCATTTTCTACGACCTACAACCCCATGCGAAAGATTTTACGCAGCCTACAGTGTGATACAGGCCCGAAAAAAGGCCATTTCCCAAGCGATCCCCTGCAAAAGCAACGCCGGCAGAGAGGGGAAACCCATGGCGGAAAGAAGAGCCCTTTGAGCACCGGCAAACAAAACAGGGAAATGTGAGAGGGAGAAAGTCCTTTCCACCTCTTTCAAGGAGCTCACACGAAAACCAAGCATCATGAATAAGCGCCGGCGTCTTTCCTGATAATGGCTTCGAGCCCAAGCCGTTTATTCCAATCATTGGCAATTGCCACCTCAGCACCCCTAGAAACTGCTGCGTTGGCAAGAAAATCAGCGGCTACATTGGCTTCCCTCAACACATGGCCTATACTCCACACTTCCAACTTATCAAGCCAAAACAAAATGCCTGGGATGAAAGAGTCTAAAACCCAATGTTGAGCTCTACCTTTCGATAGAGCACTAACAATCACCTGAGAATCACCCTCAATGACAAGACGAGTACATCCACTTTCCCAAGCGAGTTTCACTCCAAACAATAAAGCTTGAATCTCCGCTTGATTGGACGTGCCTGCTCTCAGCGGCTGTGAACCAGCAACCACTAAATCCCCAAACTCATTCCGAATAATACACCCCGCCCCTGAAATACTGGGATTGCCTTTGGAGGCCCCATCAAAATTCTAAAAAAACTCCAGAACTATTTTTATGTATGATAGTGTTTAGAATTATATCGTTCATTTTTATGTTTTTAACGTTCTAAGTCCTCGCGATAAGAATTGAAAAGGATATACTCCTTATCATGCCCAGTTGTATTGTTAAGCAATTGAGAACTTTCCCAATACATGCATCACCCCATTCAAGCTAGCATCCACAAAGACTTCTTTCCTCATCTTCTCAGCCTCGAAGACCTGCTTCTTTACTGTTTTGTTTTTAGCCTCTACCATTAAAACAACTAGATTGTCAAATTCTCAAATGAAACATAAACAAAAACGTGTGAATAAAGTCTGCTGAACACCACAGCTGAGAAGATTTTGGCTACATTCAAGGAATAATCAAAGTTCAAACTGTGGAAAACACTGCTGCAAGCTACAAAATCTGCAACTCGGTTGCCCCAATGTCAAAGAAAAACTAATGAATTTCCCACAGGCTCGTATAGTTTTAAGCATTTTCTTAAGTTTACCGAAATTCATTTAATATTTGACGTGCTGTCCGATAAGTGAATAATGGTCCACAGAGAAAAATAAGATGTACAACATACTGAAACAACTTGATATAGCTCTGAAAATATCAAACATCTGCGAACAGTAAAGTTCACAACATATTCTTTAGACAAAAAAAATCCCGATGTAGACTGGAGAGTGTGAATCATGCTAGAGAGTGATTAGCAGGTTGAACAGTTTCTCTAATCACGTGTTTGGTTCCATTTCATAACTGCGAGGCAGTTACACAAACTTCACATCTCAAAATTGTTGTATCCATTCAAATATGGCCTTGTGAAAATTAACAATGTTTAACTCTACCAATGGCTGTAACATTACCATTGTAAGAATGGTACTACTAGATCATCCGTGCCCCATATGTTAGCATCTAATGAGCTGTGAAAACTTTCTCTTCTTGACCCTATCTTAAAAAAGTTCCATACTCTTCTTTGCATCTAATTTAATGTAAGTTTTTCTACAGAATTTGAATTACAATTCCATGCAAGCATGTCAGTGCCCATTAAATGATAGTGAGATTGCAATGTTTGCCATCTGTGTATTTTCAGAAACACTAATAAGTATGAACGATTGATGAACCTAAAATGAATATTGTCTGATGGAAGGACAGGTTCTTTTGGACAATATATCCAAGCCAACCGTCCATTTGATCATGAAATCATCAAAAACTTAAAACTCGAGGTAACCAAATATTGGCATCTGTAAATGACAAGTTGAGAAAGCAGCACTGTAGAATGTCTTTGACCCCTCCCACAGCCTTCAAGGCGCTTGCCATTGACCATGACGATCCTGGCAACAAGATTCATGCTCCAAAAATGATGTTAAAAATTTGAACAGCAAACTACCAGATGGCCTTGTAGGCATCAAATTCAACCCCATAAATGAAGGGCATACAATCTTCAAGAGGTAGATGGCATCAGAAGTACATATTGTTGAGTGCTAATTTTGTAAACAATTTTAAGGTTTTATTGCTATCCAGGATTTGTTTTCTCGGCTATTCCCTGTTGTTTTCTTGTAAATCAAGTCTTCCAAAATAGGTTTCATTAGCTTGGTAACATTACATCCGCTCCTGCTTTTCCCCGCTAAACAACAAAACAGTTTCTGCCCCATGTACCCCTCTATGCATATTTCTTCAGTACTCAGTCCCAGTGTCAAGTAGAGAATAGTTATTAAAGATGCCAATCTTTTCTTCGTATTCTTCTGCTTTATTTTTTAAGGAACGATCAAGTTAATTTGTATTATAAAACTGATAATGAAGATCTCTACTACACTGCAGATTCAAATAGATGAAAAAATTAAGATGTAAGTTTTATAACTTAAATTATGAAAAAGTAATATTGTATTAGATTTTTGAGATATCTCTGGAAACAAATGTGTCAATCCACTTTATTTTCAGAGAAAAATTGAAACATAACATATGAAAGTTTTGCTGATCCTATTCTATTTCCTTGGCATTGCACTCAAATGCAATAGAAGTTAGATGGGAGGGCTTTTAAAGAAAGACTCATCATGCCACTGCCATCAATGAAAAGATTTATGCAGACAAATAGAAAGGCACTTGATATACAGAAATTGACTTTGCGAATACTAAGAAGAAGAACAATATAGGATAACGATACTTACACACTAGCATCCTCCCTGCCCAGAAGCTTGACAGGGGTTCCTGATCTAGGAGACAGCAAATGAGTCTCGGAGAGCTCATCTGCGCCCAAAATCTTTCCAGGCCACCAGGACCCATTTCTCCTCCTCACCCAAACAATAGTACCAACTGCAGTATCAATCTTAAGGGTCTGACTGGGTACTGCTGCTGTGCCTGATTCTTCTTCCATCATAACAAAACAGCAACTATACACTCAACCAATCCCACACAATCATCGTGTGTGTCTTTACCTGCAAATACAGCCCAAAAAAAGACAAAAAAAGACTCGGTTAAGACCAACAAGCTTAAAAACGAAAAACCTAAAACCATCGAACACCCACAAATTCATGGCCATAATCGTTCACACCCAAATCTTAAACACGAACATAAAACATGAGGAAAATGTAGACATCTTAAAATTGCATTAAAACATTAAAAAAACTTTTAGAAAAACCTGATTTCAGAATAGATATTGCAGGTGTGCGCTTTTGTTGTCTTGATACTTCTGTGCAGCAGGTTTTAATGGTTTGAAGCAATTACAGGATTTAAAAGCTTTGTATCCTTTTATTTGAGGATTTTTGACCTGAAACTTTTTCTTACCGCACCATTTTCAGATCTGTGAACACCCAAATAGTCCCCAAAAAATATGGTTTCAATTTTTTTTTATTTTGAGGTTGATTGAGGTTAACAAGGAGATTAATGATAAAAGTTTAGCTATTCCCTGCGCTCTCTTTCTTCTGTTCTCGTCAACTGGGATTCCAACGCCTGATTAAACCATCGTGGTTAGTTGTAAGGCCTTATGACTTACTTAGCCATGGTTTGTTATTGTGGTTGAGGAAACCCTTGGTCTCTAATGTCGCATGTTTAAAAAAAATTCTCTTTTTATTTCTTTAAACGATGGTTTATATTTATTATCTTTTTTTTTTTGGTGCCCTCGATAGATCATTTGTCTTTGCTTTGATATCGTTTATGCCTTTATTATGTAGACCTAAAAATGGTCCCGGTTATTGATTTGCATGATTTTAGTATGTTTATGTATAATTATTTCCAATATCTTTCATGTGTCATATTTTTTTTTAGTTATTTTGAGCATTTGTTTGAAATGTAATTAATAGTCGAGATATGTCTTTATCCATATTTCGCCCCCTGGGAAAATATTGGATCAGCCACAACCCCGCATAGAAAGAACCTGAGAAAAATCATTCAAATCTTGTAAATAGGTCACAAGTAGACTCAAAAATGGAATAACAGGGTCAAAAAAGAAGGGGCAGTGCCACAGAGGAACCAAGAGCAAGAAGGGGAAAAAATGGTGAAGTTTCAAAGTTTTTCGGGCTCGAAACCGTTCAGGAAAGAGTCCAAAATTGGCTAAGTATAAAGTGCAAGCAGAGGTCGCCAAGTTTCAGCTTGGTGCATCTCCAAGAGTTAGTCCAAAGGTAGAGACCCAAATGAGCACGAGCTCTCCATGTGGCCTAGATTCCAAAAGGATAAAAGGGACCGTTGAAAAGTCCACAGACCTGCGGGGGCTGCCAAGTGTCAACTCGACGCTCCTTCAAAGGAAAATTTTGAATCGGGCTTTCAAGCAAGCACGGTGCCTCCACATGTCCAGTCTCAAAAAGGGGCAGAGTCAGTTGAATAGTCAATGCATGGGGTAGACCGAAGGAGAGTGCCAAGTGTTGAAATGGCGCTAATTCAAGGATCAAATTGAGAGAGGGTTTCCAAACGAGCGCAAGACTGTCGCGTGTCCCAGGTCAAGAAATATGACCCCGCCGAGCAAAGGACTTTACCAAAATATAGAAATTAGGCAGGCAGCGGAGGAAGCACCACGTGGCAAGCCTAAACTAGCAGCGCTAAAGTGGGCCATCAGGGGGAAAGTTGGTTTTTTCCCCTTGTTATTCCAAAGGTGTAAAAGTTGCAAAATGGGCCGCAACTCCGCCCAAAGGAAAAAGTCAACGTTTGAGCCCGAGTCAAGGTCAAAGCGGGGAGTCAGAGGAAAAGGTGAAAATTTTCCTTTTGTCAAAAAGGCACATAGATAAAAATTGAAGTGCATCTCCCCAACCAACCAAAGAGTGCCACGTGTCCAAGCGGAGCTTCGGGGCCGCGGGAGTTTTCTGAGTTTTGCATTTTTTGCAGAAAAGGGGGAAAAGATAAATCACGGACTCGCAAACCTGATTTTTGCCCTAATCTAGCTGCCACGTGCCCCATATTAAAAAGGAGACCCATTTTTCAAACTGTTTTCCCGCCCATTTGTACGGACCCGATACAAACTTTCAAAGGGGCATATCTTTCGACTCAGGGCTCGAAATATTGCAAATCTTAAACCGTTAGAAGTGTCTTGATGTCCTCTACGCCATGGAAAGATAAAAATTAGTTTTTCAGGCCCTGGAAGGTAAAAAATGAAGAAATGTCTTTGGGCCTTTAATACAGGATCTTCTTACCTCAACAACTAGATCCGATTCGATCTGCTCCGCCATTTCCTCCTCCTTCAAGGCGCCGAATAAGGATTTGATGCAGTTAAGGCAGATTTGGGAACAGATTTTATGGGAGACATTAAATAGTGGTGGTTGAGCTTGGATCTTGTTTTCCCACTTCTCTTCTTTTTCTCTTTGTATCGAATCTATAAATAGAGGCTTGGGACTCATTGTAAAGGGTTGGACATTCTTTTGTTTTGCAGGCTCCCTTTTCCTTCTAGCAAAGGAATTCATGGAGTTCAGGCCTTCCATTAAAATTGCAGTATGTTCTTGCCTCCTAGCTATTTTGTAATGCATTGTATCAATCTGCAGAGCAATAAAACACGTTTGTGATCGATTCTAGATCCTTTCTATCTCTTTTGCTTGCATCTGGTCTTTCATTATAAATCTGGTTATCTGTGCTTGATTATTGTATGTATTTTGTTGGTTTGTGTCTATCAGCAAAACTAATGTTCATCATTCCTTCGGTGCATCACCTTGTAGTTTAGTCATTTCTTATTTCTTATATCCCTTTTTATCCCTGTCTCCTTGGAAAATTTTAGATTAGGTATAGAGATAGATCCTCTGCAAGTTCTCACGTATGCACCTAAATAGAGGAATAGGAACCAACCTTTAATCTGGAGAGCTTTTCCATTTGCAAGGTCCCACACCTTGGGGAAAGTTCAATGTTATGCGGATCACACCAAATGACTTTGCCTTAGAAAAGTAGATCTATAGAACTCATTTGGGGGTGCTGTGATTTTGCACTAACAGTTTTGGCATGCCCGGTGGGACAGAGAAGTCTCCATCTTATTACAGTAAGATTGATGTGCACTTGCTGTGATTCTAACTTTTAAGAAGTTTTAAAATTGTACATCTGGCGACTCCAAAAGAAACAAATCCACTGGTTTCAGCAGTCCAAGCAAGTTCATGAGAAGGATACAAACAAGGTCTAGAACAAGAGAGGAAGGACAATTTGTACACATACACTTGTCTCCAGATAGAAGGAAAAGAAGAAGAGCCCAGAGGTCTCCATCTCCCCCAAACAGAGCCTTATCAACACCTCCTCCTAGTAGGCCATTCTTTCAAACAAGAAGGGTACTCAGGCTGATCAGAATGGCTCAGCCAAATCCTTATGTCAACTTCACTGGCAGCAGCCCACTCGCCCTGAATGCACAAAATCCGGTCCCGATTGCAGCATTAAAGAGCATCCCATATTTCACTGGGGAAAACTAGACTTCTCCTGGTGACCATGTCCAAGATATTGCAAATGTCTGTACAATCCACGAGATCCATGAGATGGATATTGCAGTCAAGTTGCTAGCCTCTTCACTCAAAGGTAAAGCTTCATAATGGTTCAGGAGCCTTGAAGCAGGCTCTATTCAAAACTGGAACCAGCTGTGCACAGCTCTTCACAACCAGTTTGGAGAAAAAGGTGATAACTTGTCTTTGTTGGAGCAACTAACAACAATCAAGAGAGCCCCAAATGAGCAACTGATAGATTTCAACCTCAGATTTCAATGGACCTGGGACAGGATTCCAACAGCAGTAAAGCCCACTAATGAAGGTGCCTTCTTATACTTTCTTAGGGCTTTAAATTCTGATATTTCTTTGATGATTCAGTCAATGGGGGGCACAACCTTACCTGCAGCCTATAGCCTTTCCATAGGAGCTGAGAACCATTTGATTCAGGCTGGAAAACTTACCCCTAGGCCATCCATGCCCCTTTACCCCGAGTTAGGAAACCCAGGTACCAGCCAAACACCCACATTAGCTCCTATACCCACCCCCAGGAGTCAAAGTTCAGTTGAAGCCTCCACTTCATCATCTAACACCTCAAAGGAGCTTCAGGAAGTGATGAAACAACTGCAAAACCTGGGAAATGAGCTAGTAACCATCAAAAGACAACAGGCTCAGAGTTCTAGGCCATATCAGCCCCAGGCTCAGTATCAGGCTAGACCCCCATATCAACAAAATAGACCACCATCTCAGGCTGTAAATCAGAGTCAACACCAAGGGCAACCTCAAGCTGCTAGACCTTTCAGGTCATATGACCCAAACATAGTTTCAACATCAAGGGGATTGGTTCCAACACAAAATAACATGGCACAAGAGTATGAATGGTGTTTCCCATGTAGTCAGCCACATAATCAGTCAACGTGCTTCAATGGTGCATTAAATCAGGCTTGATGGTGCAAACCAGTTGTGTGTCACAAGAACCTAGCCATGAAAGAAAGTCAACAGCAAGGAGCTCAACAAGAGGGACCCCCAAATGAAACTATGCTTGTCAATTGGTAGGCTGAAGACTTCTGTGGAATGAATCAGACTCCTTCTCAAAGTATAGCTGCCAATACACGGTCTAAGAGGAGAAATATTGGAGAAGGACATTCACCAAGCTCAGGTGATCCTCAACCCTCCATCACTCCACAAGGTATTGGCATTCAAAATACAACTCCCAATGTGCAAAGTCAATCCAAGCCACCTTCCAAACCTACTCAGGCACTGGTTGTAACAGCCCAGGTGCAAGAGAAAAATGTGCCTGGGAAGGGGCAGCAAAAGGATAGCTCATTCAACATCATTGAGAAAATGAAGAGGACAAGTGTGAACATTTCACTATGGGAGTCACTGGCCATTCCAGGGCAGAGGGATCTATTGCAGACTGCTATACAAAATTGGTCAAGCTCAAATCACACCCCTAACCAGCAAGAGAAAGTGCTTACCAATACAGCTCAACCTAGGGAAAACCATTGAGAACAACAAGGTAAGAACCTGAGACCTCCTCCATTCTATGTTTCATTGATTATTGGAGACAAATTGGTGCACAATTGTATGATTGATTCTGGGGCAAGTAGTTCTGTAATGCCCAAGCAAATAGCTGATCAACTGGGTCTCCAATATGAAGTCATCTCTAGAGGGGTAGTGCAATTAGATGGGACAACGGTGACAACTATTGGAATCATCAAGGATCTGAGCCTCACTCTACATGCCTGCCCCAATGTGACTGTTTTGTAGAATGTATCAATCATAGATTTGCCACCACATTTTGCTTTGTGTTTGTCCAGGGACTTCACTGCCAAAATTGGAGGCTATCTGTCTACTGATTGGTCACATATGCTCTTTAGAACAAGGTATGGGGCAAAGGCCACAATCAGATCTGAGCCCATTGCTGATTATCATATTGAATCTTATGTGCCTAGCCCAATCAATGCCAACTGCTCAGCTTTTGATCAAGAAGACCTCCTAAGCACTTGTGAAGCAGATACCAAGGTGGGATGTATCCCAGACTTGACTCTCGATGAGTGGGCCAACAAAAGACATGCTTTTGACCCCTATAAGGAGATGGAAGAATCTGAGCTAGGTGTCTACTGTCTACATGAAGAGAATCATCCTCTTCCTGACCTAATTAAGCTAGAATATAAAGATGACAATGAGGTATGGCAATTGTTCTTTGATGGCTCAAGGAGTAGACAAGGAGCTAGAGGAGGAGCTATGATTGTGTCCCCCAAAGGTATGAAATATTATTCAGCCTTCAGATTTCAATTTTCCTGCTCAAATAACACTGTTGAATATGAGGCTTTGGTCCATGGTCTTCATTGGGCAAGGAAGCTAGGAATCAAGAACTTGCAAGTGTTTGGTGACAGTGAACTAGTTGCCAATCAAGTCAGAGGACTTAATGCTGTCAAGAATGACCTGCTCAAGAACTACAAGAGTAGGGTATGGGATCTCATGGAGGATTTTGAGGCCTTCAACATTGTGTCCATACCCAGGAAGGAGAATGAAGCTGCTGATAGGCTTGCAGCAGTTGGAGCAACATTTGATGTGGTCGACAACATCAAAAGAGACAAAGAACAACCACATATCCATATAGTTGTGAGGCCAACAGTGCCAGATAACAACACATGCTGGCAGGTGTTCGAGAATGATCAGCAGATCATTAATTTTTTGCAAGAAGAAGCTGAATTCTCAGCTAGAAATCAAAACAGATTAGAGCAGCAATACGGGAATCAAATAGTACAATTGCATACAAACAAGCTTCCCAAAGGCTTAGTGACATTGGAGTCTATCTTCAATCCTAATGATCAGTTTAGAAAAGAGAAGGCTAACATACAGATCAAAGGAGAAGATTCAGAGTCAATCCCAGTTGGAGAAGGCAAAACACTTCAAATTGGCAAAGTGGCCACCGAGCAAGAAAGGTATGAATTCATACAACTTTGCCAATAATTTCAGAATGTATTTTCTTGGAGCTATGAAGACCTAAGAGGGTTCAATCCAAAGCTAGCACAACACACAATCGAACTAGATCCAGCTGCTCAGCCCATCAGGAAAAAGCAGAGACCAGTCAATCCACACATTGAGCCTCTGATGAAGAAAGAGCTGAACAAGCTGATAGAGGCAAGTATCATATTTCCAATCAAACACTCAAGCTGGGTTGCAAACCTGGTCCCAGTCAGGAAGAAAAATGGAGAGATTAGGTTGTGTGTAGATTTTCGAGACTTGAACAGAGCTTCCCTCAAAGATCACTACCCACTCCCTTCAATGGAGCAGATCTTGCAAGTGGTGTCTGGATCAGAGAGATTCTCCCTCCTAGATGGCTACTCAGGGTACAACCAGATCATGGTGAAAGAAGATGATCAGTTCAAAACAACTTTCACCACCAAATGGGGCACCTATGCCTACAGAAAAATGCCATTTGGATTGTCCAATGCTGGAGCCACTTTTCAAAGGGCAATGGATATGGCATTCAAAGGGCTGATCAACAAAATAGTACTGATCTATCTGGATGACATTACAGTGTTTTCCAAAAATGCAGCAGACCACCTTTTCCACCTAAGGCAGGTGTTTCGAAGATGCAGGAGTTTTGGGGTATCATTGAACCCTAAAAAATGCATATTCTTGGCCCATGAGGGTAGGCTTCTAGGCCATATTGTATCAAAGGAAGGATTGGCAATTGACCCAGAGAGAGTTGAAGCAATAAGAGCATTGCCATTGCCAAGCCACAAGAAAGCTCTTCAAAGCTTCCTGGGAAAAATCAATTTTGTCCGCAGGTTTGTACCAAACTTTGCTGCCCTTGTTAAGCCAATAACGTTGATGTTGAAGAAGAGCTTAGCATTCAGGTGGACAGCTGAAGGAAAGGAAAGCTTTGAGGCCATCAAAGAAGCTATATCACAAGCCCCAACTCTCGTGAATCCAGATTTCTCTAAAGACTTCATACTGTATGCCTTTGGTGGCAGTGACACAATTTCTGCAATCTTAGTTCAGCAGAACAAAGAAGGTACAGAACAGCCAATTGCTTTCTTCAGTCAAGGTCTGGAAGACTATGAAGTGAGATACTCCTTCATCGAAAAGCAAGTCCTGGTAGTAATCAGAGGATTAAAGAAGTTTAAGCATCTGGTTTCAAATAATAAAATCCAATTGTTGGTCTCCCATGCAGGAGTTAAAGAATTCCTTCTCAGCAAGGATCTGAATGAAAAACATGTAGGATGGATCACTCGTGTCATGGAATATGACATTGAGATCAAGGTCACTAAGCTGGTCCATGGGAAGGGGTTGTGTGAACAACTAGCCTCAGGTCAACAAGATGAAGCAAACAGTGAAAAGGAGGTTGTTTTTGTTCTACAGGATAATCAAGAGGAAGGAAATAATGATGTACCTACTCCTTGTTGGACTCAAGACATGGTGCACTTCCTTCAAATAGGCATGTGTCCTCATGGGATGAGTAAAGCAAAAAGGAGACATTTCAGACTACAGGCCATCCCATATGTTCTTATTGATGGTGTCTTGTTCAAAAGAGACATCAATGGCATTCTGCTGAGATGCATTGAGACAGATCAGGTTGAGAGAGTGTTACAAGAATTCCATGTTGAAGCAGTTGGAGGCCATTTTTCTCCAAGGGTGACAACACTCAAGATCATGAAGGTGGGTTATTATTGGCCCAGAGTGTTTAGTGACTGCTATGCATGGATCAAAAAGTGCAAGAATTGTGCATTCTTCAAAGGCAAAGAAAAGCTAGCAGCACTTCCATTGCACCCAATTTCAGTCGACCAACCTTTCATGCAATGGGGATTGGACTTCATTGGAGTCATCAATCCAAATTCAAGCCAAGGCCACAAATGGATTCTGACAGCAACAGACTATTTCACCAAGTGGACCGAGGCAGTGGCACTCAAGGAAGCTAATGAGTCTAGTATACTAGATTTCTATGAAGGGATAGTGACCAGATTTGGAGTGCCAGCCACCATTATATCAGACAATGCATTGGCATTCATAGGTTCCAAGATCACAGGATGGGTTGTTAAGAATGAGACTTACTTGAGCACTTCATCAAACTATTACCCTCAAGGTAATGGCCAAGCTGAGTCCACAAACAAGAACCTGCTAAAGATCATCAGAAGAACTCTTGATGAAAATCAGAGAACCTGGCACACAAAGCTCAAATCGGCCTTATGGGCTGATAGGATAACACCCAAGAGATCTACAGGCAGCTCTCCATTCAAACTTGTCTATGGGAAAGAGGCAGTGTTGCCTATATCACTTGAGTTGCCAGCATTGGAGCTCGTGAAGCAGCTAGAGATGTCTGAATTTGAACCGATGGAGGCCAGGTATGTGGAGCTGATAGAATTGGAAGAAACTAGAGAGCATGCACTCCAAGCAATAGAGAAGGATCAGGCCTCAATCAAGAGATGCTTTGACAAGAAGGAAAAAACAAGGACCTTCCAGGAAGGAGACCTAGTTTTGAAATGGGATGCAGATCGGGAAAAACCAGGAAGGCATTCCAAGTTTGATGCCATTTGGAGTGGCCCCTACATGGTCACAAGATGTAAAAGTAGCAATGCTTTCCAATTGTCTACGTTGGATGGTGAGGAATTGCAGATTCTAGTAAATGGAATCTATCTTAAACACTGCTACTAGAAGGAAGGTTATCACCTTGTACATATTAGTTAATTTCTTTTCCTCTAAGTGCTTGTGCACATTGTCTTGTTGTAGTTTAGGTTACTTTTCTCCTAAGTGCTTTGCACGCTCTGCATGTTCTATTTGGAGTATGTATGATTTCAAATTTTGTATATAGTTGTGGTGTTGTTTTGTTGCTCTTATGCAGTCCATTCAGAGAGACAGATGAAGCCCTGGGTCAAAACAATTTTCTACTCTCAGAAACCTTCGTTTTGAGATTTCTTATGAAAATTGAGAGTGCAAACAGTCGGGCTCATGAATCAGAGGCAGAATCAGTATCAGACTGTTGTTTTTGACTCCATGCCCAATGGATATGACAAGGTAATTGGTCTTTTCATCTAGCAGGAAGATACCCCTGTGAGTCACCAAATTGTTATCCATATTTCACCCCTGGGAAAATATTGGATCAGCCATGACCCCACATAGAAATAACCTGAGAAAAATCATTCAAATCTTGTAAATAGGTCGTAGGTAGACTCAACAATGGAATAACAGGGTCAGAAAAGAAGGGGCAGTGCCGCAGAGGAACCAGGAGCAAGAAGGGGAAAAAATGGTGAAGTTTTGAAGTTTTTCGGGCTCGAAACCGTTCAGGAAAGAGTCCAAAATTGGCTAAGTATGGAGTGACAGAGAGAGCCAAGTGTCAGCTTGACGCTTCTCCAAGATGTTAGTCTCAAAAAGCGCCGTGTCTCCAAGTGTCCCAGGCCGAAACGGAGGTTGGGTCCATGGTCAAATAGGGTGAGGTGGATAGGGAGCTCTCCTAAGTATAAAATGCAGAGAATTGCCAAGTGTCCATCTAGAGTCAGGGCAAAAGGATCATGTAGCCCAAGGACCATTGAAAAGTCCACAGACTAGAAGAGGATAACAAGTGTCAATTCGATGCTCCTTCAAAGGAAAATTTTGAATCAGGCTTTCAAGCAAAGTGCGGTGCCTCCACGTGTCCAAAAAAAAGGGGCAAAGTCGGTTGAATAGTCAATGCATGGGGCAGACCGGCGGAGAGTGCCAAGTGTCTGAACGACGCTAATTCAAGGATCGAATTGAGAGAGGGTTTCCAAATGAGTGCCAGACTACCGCGTGTCCCAGGTCAAGAAATATGACCCCACCAAGCAAAAGACTTAGCCAAAAACATAGAAATGGGCAGGCAGCGGAGGAAGTGCCACGTGGCAAGCCTAAACTAGCAGCGCTAAAGCAGGCCATCGGGGGGAAAGTTGGTTTTTTGCCCCTTGTTATTCCAAAGGTGTAAAAGTTACAAAATGGGCCGCAACTCCGCCCAAAGGAAAAAGTCAGCGTTTGAGCCCGAGTCAAGGTCAAAGCGGGGAGTCGAAGGAAAAGGTGAAAATTTTCCTTTTGTCAAAAGGCACAGAGATAAAAATTGAAGCGCATCTCCCCAGCCAACCAAAGGGTGCCACGTGTCCAAGCAGAGCGTCGGGGCCGCGGAGTTTTCTGAGTTTTTTACGTTTTTTACAAAAAAGGGGGAAAAGATAAATCATGGACCCACAAACCCGATTTTTCCCTAATCTGGCTGCCACGTGCCCTGTATTAAAAAGGAGACCCATTTTTCAAACTGTTTTCCCACCCATTTGTACGGACCCGATACAAACTTCGAAGGGGCATATCTTTCGACTCAGGGCTCAAAATATTACAAATCTTACACCGTTGGAAGCGTCTCGACGTCCTCTATGCCATGGAAAGATAAAAAATCATTTTTTCAGGCCCTGGTAGGTGAAAAATGGAGAAATGTCTTTGGGCCTTTAATGCAGGATCTTCTTGCCTCAACAACCAGATCGGATTCGATCTTCTCCGTCGTTTCTTCCTCCTTCAAGGTGCCGAATAAGGATTTGATGTAGTCAAGATAGATTTGGGGGTAGATTTTATTAGAGACATTAAATAGTGGTGGTTGAGCTTGGAGCTGTTTTCCCACTTCTCTCTCTTTTCTCTCTCTGTATGAATCTATAAATATAGGGGCAGGACTCATTGTAAAGGGTTGGACATTCTTTTGTTTTGCAGGCTCCCCTTTCCTTCTAGCAAAGGAATTCATGGAGTTCAAGCCTTCCATTAAAATTGCAGTATGTTCTTGCCTCCTGGCTATTTTGTAATGCATTGTATCAATCTGCAGAGCAATAAAACACGTTTGTGATCGATTCTAGATCCTTTCTGTCTCTTTTGCTCGCATCTGGTCTTTCATTATAAATCTGGTTATCTGTGCTTGATTATTGTATGTATTTTTTTGGTTTGTGTCTATCAGCAAAACTAATGTTCATCATTCCTTCAGTGCATCACCTTGTAGTTTAGTCATTTCTTATTTCTTATATCCCTTTTTATCCCTGTCTCCTTGGAAAATTTTAGATTAGGTATAGAGATAGATCCTCTGCAAGTTCTCACGTATGCACCTAAACAGAGGAATAGGAACCAACCTTTAATCTGGAGAGCTTTTCCATTTGCAAGGTCCCACACCTTGGGGAAATTTCAATGTTATGCGGATCACACCAAATGACTCTGCCTTAGAAAAGCATATCTATAGAACTCATTTGGGGGTGCTGTACATGGGATGCACCACCACTGGATGTGTACAATGTAGTGTAGTGCTCAAGTAAGTTTCCTCAAATCAAGAATTTCGGGGTCAGTCTAAACATAGTTGATATTGGTTGTTCAAACCTAATTTAATTTCTGATGCAGCTGTGTAGATAGTTAGGGTTCAATTTTGCAGGTTACATATAACATTGACATCCTAATATCCTAGGATGAGTGACAAAGAAGATATTGGAGCGTAGACCCTCAATTTACCCAAAAACTAGTAATCATGTATCATCGAGTTTGGACACTATGCCCAGAATTATTGACTGTATTATAAGTCACTCTTGATTCCTCCCATGGGCGCTTTTGATGTCCAACACAATTTAGAGTCCTTAAAACTCTTTGCATGTTATGGCATACCATATTCAGCCAGGATCGAGGTAGATAAATGGTCCCGACTACCTCCATGGACACAGAAATAAAACATTAAGTCATCTAAAGCTAGCCTAATTTGGTCCTTAAAGTGCTTTACACTATGGAATACTTGGCACTTTTATATTACTATAATCATAATCAGTTTTGTATATCATTAGTGAGAGTAGTTCCTCTAAGATAAAAAAAAATTGGATTCAAGATGGAAATTAAATCATTTAGTAATCCCAGTACACCTTATTAGGGTTCATGGATAACCTACATGTTGACCCCTCACATTTCAGGAACGATCTAGAGCCTTGGCATACACCCCCTCCTTCCACATCCACTCCCTCCTCTCATGTTCCTATGATCACTCATAATGAGCAAGTCATTCTAACGTGGAGAAAAATTAGATCTATTTACCCAAACTATTCCTTTTTGACATCTTGGAAACTCAGCTCATTTGTCAGTGATTTTACAAGGTCCCACTACCTTCGAATTTTTGGGCAATTATGCAAAAATTTGACCACTACCCTTCCTGGTAACCCCATTCCAAAGAAGATTCACGATTATGTTTTCCCAAAGGGTTTCATTATGCCTACTTTCTAATGTTTCAATGGCACGAGCAATCCTTGGATATATTTAAAATCTTATCAATTAGCCATGGCTTCCTATTCCAAAGATAGATTGTTATTAAAGGCCTTTCGTCATAGCCTTGTTGATATCGCTCTTCAATAGTACACTCATTTACCTGAGGGGTCTCTTGGCCTACTTCACTATGATATGGAGCATGTTTCATCTTAGATCTTGCATATGTCTAATAATGGGATATAACCATACATATGATCGACTTGCCTTAATCATTAGTGAAAGAAAGAACCAATTGCAACAAATTACATTTTATTCCCATTAATTCTTGTATGCATCATCCAATTCATTTCATATTATCTAGAAATGTAATCCATCTTTGTATCATGGCATAATTCCTCCAAAATTAAACATAATTAAAATTATATGATAAATCCTGTGATTCCTAACCCACTCTTCTTCCTTATCTTGTTTGATTAAGAAATGGAGCTTATTGCATATCGTGTTATAACTCCTCTTTTTACTTCTTCTACTATTTCCTTTCCTACTAAGTCTTCTCCTCTCCCATCTATTGATTCCCCTTCAGGGTCATGATCTAGAGGATCCTCATAGAGAAACACCAATCTAAGATCTTCTCAGAATCAGTCGCATTCAGTTTCATGGCATGGAGAAAAATTAGATGTTTCCGTCGATATCTCATTTGCAGGAAACAGAGTTCGTATGCAATAGTTATGGCTCACTGAAATTTTGGGGTAACTAGAAAATTTTGGGGATTCTTACGCACAGGTTGAACATGTGCATGATCATCAAGTGGACCAATGGAAAATGTGACACATACATGTAAATATGGAAAAAAATTAGTGCAATAATATTAACTAATTTTTTTGCCACACCCATTTACATAGGTCCACATTGGCCACATTATTTAATTTCCAATGAACATTTTCCAAACTGCCATTATTAAAATATCCAATCACAAATATTGCCAACGTCACGCCCCTTCCAAATCTCTCCAAATCCACACCCACCCATTGAGCACCCCATTCCTTGGGGATAAGATGGCTCTTAAGCAATAATGCAACATAAAACCACCCACCTATATAAATGCCTTTATTTTCACGCCCAACAAATGTGGGATCTAAAATCCCAATATGAAAACTCAAAGTGCCCCACATGGAGTGGGATTTGAACCTGGGCCGCTTGGGTAAAATGATAGGTGCCCAACCATTGCACCCAGAGGCTATGAAACATTATAAATAGGGCTCTGTTGTATATGAAGGGACATTGGAAGGTGACTGTGATATTGTTTTGCTCATAACTTGAGCTAGAGAAGGAATTTTGAGGTGATGTAAAAAGTGACTCCTATTATTTTTGGTAGAGGAACATGATGAGAAGATCAGATATTTTGTAGAAATATTTGTAAAGATTTATTTTCAAGATTTTAATAGATCAGTCCCATTCAACCGGACCTGGAGATGTAGGCCACAAGTGTCGAACTCCGTTATCAATTCTTGTGTCAAATTGCTGGTGATTCATCTCTTTATTTTCTATATTTTACACAGTAATTTCAGTTTTAATTCTTTTATTAAAAATACAAAAGGATATAATAGTCAATTTTTATATCAAAAATCAATACAAAGCAAAGTTAAGTGTGTGCACAATTGCTAGTTAAAATTGATTTTTAGATCACTGGTATCAGAGTTGGTTTTGACTGATTTTTGGTTCAGATTAACTATTTTTGGATTACAAGTTGTGTGTTGGATGTTAACAAGGTCTCGATCTAAGAAGGGTGAAGGAGAACTAGTTGAAGGAGATCCCAAAATTGGTACTAGATGGTCTCGAAGTCCTACAATGGTGGATCGAGAGGAAGAAAACTTTCGTCAATCATTCCTACAAATGAAGGAAATGGTGGAAGAAATGTACCAAGATAGACAAAGAGAAAAGGGAACTAGAGAAGGTAAGAAAGAAGAAAGCTCTAGTTCTGATATTCCTAAAGGGAGACCCTTTAAAATCTGATTTTCCTTCATTAAAGTTAGATATTAAGTTTGAATTGCCAATGTATACTAGAGAGCTAAATGCAGAGAAGTTGGATAACTGGATCAAGCAGATAGAAGTATATTGCAGGGTTCAGAGAATTGTTGATGATGAAGCAAAGATTCATTTAGCAACTCTTCAAATGGGTGGCACAACACTCATTTGGTGGGAGAGTAAGCTTCAGGAAGTGGAAGAAACCAAAGGTAAAGCAATCACTTCTTGGTCTGAATTTGTTTCAAGTCTTAGGCAACAATTTTATCCTCTTGGTTATAAGCAACAAGCTATGATGGATTGGAAAACATTAAGACAAGCTAAGGGAAAAAGTGTTCAAGACTACACACAAGAATTTAGGAAAAGGGCTCTAATTCTGGGAATTTCCCTAAACACAGAAGAAACACTGCTTAAATATATTGGTGGATTGCATAGTTACCTAAGGCATATGATTCTTGTTTTAGGTCCTACTAATCTTGATGCTTTGTGTGTTCAAAAAACCCATTTGGAAGCACAAGGGAAAATGACAAAGGAGTCCTCTTTCTCTTCTTTTAAACAAAATAACAAGCAATCTGAAGGAAAAGGTTCGAAAGAACAAGGAAAAGGAAAGGGTAAGCATAAGACAAACTCTATTGTTAAGAAGGAAGATGAAAAACCATTTTGTAATCATTGTAAAAAGAACCATGATGAGTCTAAATGTTGGAAATTACATCCTGAAATGAAACCTAAATGGATGGTTAAGAAAGGAAAGGAAAAGAAAACAAACACTGCAGTTCATGATCTTGGGTCAGATTCAGGTGATGAAACCAAGATCACAACTATGAGTTTTCAAGGTAAATCAACTCTTTCAATTTCCAACAATAGTACTTCAAATGTTGCATCTTCTTCTAGTAAACAAACTATACATGATGATAAGAAAAGGAATGAGCTTTTCCACATTAGAGTAATTTCAAAGACATATGAAAATTGATACTCTTTTTGATAGTGGATCTCAAGCTAATCTAATTTCTGAGGAGGTTGTTAAAGAAATTAGGACTCAAAACTAATCCACATCCTAAGCCTTATCCTTTGGGCTGGGTTTGTGATGATGCAAAACTGCAGGTAACTAAAACTTGTACTTTCAGATTTGCCATTACAGACAAGTTTATAGATGAGGTTGAATTGGATGTAGTTCCTTTGGATATTTGTGGGGTGGTTTTGGGAAGTCCTTATTTGTATGATCGTAAAACAATCTTCTATAGGGAAGAAAATAAATATTTTCTTGTAAAGGATGGAATTGAGTTTATTGTTAGAGCTCACTGTGAAAAGAATAATCTATCCTTGGTAACTGCAGGTCAAATGAAAAGGCTTGTAAACTCAAGCAAAAGTTTTGTGCTCATGGTGGTCAAAGCCAAAGAGAAAGAACATGAGATGGCTTTTGAGAATTGTGATCTGAAACATAAGGATGAATTGGTAAAAATTGTTTCTAATTTTGATGATGTTTTTCAGGATCCACAAGGTCTACCTCCCAAAAGAGGGGTTCAACATGAGATACAGTTGCTTCAGGATGCACCTCTTCCCAATATCGAAATGTACAGGTTGTCAGTAGTAGAGAATGAGGAAATCAAGAGACAGGTAATGGAACTTTTGGCTCAAGGTATAATTCATCCAAGTACATCCCCATGTGGTTCACCAATTATTTTGGTTCCTAAGAAGGATGGCACTTGGAGAATGTGTGTTGATTTTCGTGTTTTAAACAAGATTACTATAAAGAATCGTTACCCTCTTCCTAGAATAGATGATTTACTGGATCAATTAAAGAATGTAATTTATTTCACTAAGTTAGATTTAAGAAGTGGTTATCACCAAGTAAGAATTGCAGAAGGTGATGTTTGGAAAACTGATTTTAAAATGAAACAAGGATTGTTTGAATGGTTAGTGATGCCTTTTGGTTTGTGCAATGCACCGGCAACATTCATGAGAGTTATGAATGATATCTTTAGACCATTCATTGATAATTTCGTTATTTTCTACTTAGATGATATTCTTGTTTTCAGTAAGTCATGGGATGAACATGTTAAACACATCCAGAAAGTCTTAGATGCACTAAGGAAAGAGAAATTGTATTTGAAGATGTCAAAATGTGAATTTGGAAAAACATCTTTAATTTACTTGGGTTATGTTGTAGGAAATGGAGAATTGAGAATTGATCCTACAAAAATAGAGGTTATTGTGAAATGGCCTAGACCCACTAATGTGATGGAAGTTAGGAGTTTTCTAGGTGCAGTTCAGTACTAGAGGAAATTCATTTCTAACTTCTCATATATTGCATCTCCTTTGCATGCTTTGACAAGTATTAAACAGGTCTTTCAGTGGGGAGGAAAACAACAAAAAGCCTTTGATACACTGAAAGAGAAGATAAGTACCACTCTGATCTTGGCACTTCCAGATTTACAACATTCATTTGAGATTGAGACAGATGCTAGTGACTATGCAATGGGGGTAGTTTTGATGCAGAACAAATGACCAGTGTGTTACCATTCAGAAACCTTTACAAGTGCGGTAAGAAACTATCCAACTTATGATAAAGAGTTGTATGCTTTGGTTCAAAGTGTTAAAAAGTGGAAGCATTATTTAATGGGAAAAGAAACAATTATACATATTGACCATCAACCGCTTCAGTACTTACAAACACAAACCAAATTGCAGCAGTCTAGACATTTCAGGTGGATGGGATTTTTGCAACAATTTCATCTTGTAATCAGGTATAAAAAAGGTATTCAAAACAAGGTTGATGACATGTTATCTAGACCACCAGTGGTAGTAGCATCTATTCTTTTACAACATAGTTCTTTGGCTCATGTTAGTTACAAGGAACAATATGTTAATGATGTTGATTTTAGAGAAGTGTATGAGGATCTATTAAGTGGGAAACAAGTAGGAGAAAAAGATTATCATTTGCATGAAGGATTGTTATATCATTCTGGTAAACTTTGTATTCCAGAAAATGAACGTGTGCATATGATTAGGGAAGCACATACTTCTCTTATTTCGAGGCATTTTGGTGTTAGTAAGACAGTTGCACATTTACAGAAATATTGTTATTGGCCTAGAATGCATGAACATGTAAACAAGTATATTAAGGGATGTGTTCTTTGTGCCACAAACAAGCCAAGTAACAGGAAATTAGGACTTTACACTCCTCTTCCTATTCTGACAAGGCCTTGGGAAAGTGTTTCCATGGATTTTGTAGGAGGCTTTCCCATGACACAGAAGAAACATGATTACTTATATGTGGTAGTGGACAAATTTAGCAAAATGTGTGTGTTGGTTCCATGTACTAAACAAATAACTAGTGAGGGAACTGCACATTTGTTTTTTCAGTTTGTTTGGGTTCATTTTGGTTTACCTACTTCAATTATATCTGATCGGGATTCTAGATTTCTTGGGGAATTTTGGTCAACATTGTGGGGGTTAATGGACACAAAACTGAAAAAGAGCACTACTTTTCATCCACAGACCGATGGTCAAACAAAGGTTGTAAACCCACAGTAGTACATTTTCTTAGGGGCTATTGTGGAAAACATCCTAAGTTATGGGATGAACATCTATATTATGTGCAACATGCTTATAATTGTGCCTTACATTCTTCTACTTTGAAGTCTCCATTTGAGACTTGTTATGGATATCTGCCTAATTCTCCTTTAGATGTATATTATGGACATGAAATTGTTGTTAATGGTTTAAGTGATTCTGACAAGGCTAAAAGATTTGTTTAGAGAATACAATAGGTTCATCAGTATGTATGTGAACAATTAGAGAAAAGTCAGGCTAAGTACAAAGCCAGGCATGATAAACATAGAACTGATCACAAGTTCAAAGTTGGTGATTCAGTTTGGCTTCACATCAGCAAGGAAAGGTTGACAGGTGAAGGTAAAAAATTGAAACCTATACGGTATGGTCCATTCCAAATATTGGAAAAAAATTGGTAACAATGCTTTCCGGTTAGATTTACCTCCATATATGTGAATCTACTCAGTTGTAAATGTTGAGAATTTAAGATTGTATGAACCGCCTATGATCATTGATCATGATGATGCTAACATAATGCCTTCCATTGATGATTTTTCTCCTGAGTATCTTGATGAGTTGCAGGAAGACATCATTTTGGACAGGAAGGTCAGAAATTTGTGAAGGGGTGATATTGAGTATCTTCATGTTGGGTTCAAAGGCATGCATCTGAACAAGGCTAAATGGATGGAAACTAGAAAGGTGAGGGAGAAATACCCTCACCTATTCACCAATTAAGTTGACTTTTGGGGTCCAAAAGTTTCTCAGTGGGGAGGAATGATCCAGAGGATCCTCACTGGAGAAACACTGATATAATATCTTCTTAGAATCGGTTGCAGTCATTCCATGGTATGGAGAAAAATTAGACGATTTCTGTCGATATCTTGTTTGCAGGAAACGAAGCTCGTAATGCAAAAGTTATGGCTCGCTGAAATTTTTGGGTAACTGGAAAACTTTTGGGGATAACATGCAAGGTTGAACATGTGCACGCTCATCCAAGTGGACCAATGAAAATGTGACACGATGGCAATAGGGAAACATAAACAAATAATAATATTAATAATTTTTAGCCACACCCATTTAATATTCCACATTGGCCACATTATTTAATTTGGGACTAACTATTAGTGTAATTAAATTTGCAACAACTATTATTCCTAATATAGGCTCATGCATATTAATATATCCAATGTATTATTTATCCCTTGCCAAATCCACGAAAATAAATAAACATATTCCAGTGATTACCCACATTGAGCACCCCATCCTTGGGGATAAGATGAGCTCTTAAGCCAATAACTACATAAACCACCCGACCTATATAAATGCTCTTCTTTTTCACGCCCAAGTGCCAAATGTGGGATCTTATGCACTCTATGTAAAATGCAGTGCACATGGAGTGGGATTTGAACCTTGGCCACTTGGATAAAAGGATAGGTGCACCCAACCATTACACCCAGATGAAATGTTATAAATAGGAGCTTTGTTGTATAGTATAGGGACATTCAGGAAAGTGACTATGATATTGTTTTGCTCATAACTTGAGCTAGAGAAGGAATTTTGAGGTGATGTAAAAAGTGACTCCTATTATTTTTGGCAGAGGAACGTGATGAGAAGATCATATTCTTGTATAAATCTTTGTAAATGTTTATTTTCAATATTTTGATAGATCTGTCTCATTCAACCGGACCTGAAGACGTAGGCCACAAGTGTCGAACTCCATTATCAATTCTTGTGTCAAATTGCTGGTGATTCATCTCTTTATTTTCTATTTTTACACAATACTTTCAGTTTTAATTCTTTTATTAAAAATACAAAAGGATATAATAGTCAATTTTTATATCAAAAATCAATACAAAGCAAAGTTAAGTGTGTGCACAATTGCTATTTAAAATTGATTTTTAGATCAGGTCACCATCTCTTCCTCCGTATAAGAATTCTCCTTCTCCACCACCACATCAGCATTCACCTAAGAATTCTCCACCTCCCACCCTTGAACCATCATACTTATCACATGATACTAAACCACATGATGTCCTGCGTACATTGTTTGATAGGCGGTTGATCCGATTACCTTCCAACTAGCATCATCCCTCTCACTAGTTGAACCACCATCATGACCACCCTTTTTGTAGTTTTCACCACATCCACGACCAACATGATAATGATTGATATTCCCTTCATGATAGACTTCAATAATTATAAGATAAGGGTGTCATTGCCTTTTGCACCTGCCCTATAGATCGGTTTATCTCTCCTCCTCCACATAAGCGAGCCTCTGTACGTGTCACCTTATCTCATTCACCTCCTCCTAAGGTTATTATCTGTCCATCTCCCAAGGTCATCATTCATCCACCTCCTCTAGTTTTCCCCCCTCTTACCACATCCTTTCACCCTACCCACATTGTTACTACATCTCATTGGCTTCCTAAGCATCCCACTTCCACATTTCCCACCGTCACACCTCCCATTGTTGGCACCATATCATTTGATATTCAATTTGGCACCTAAACACGTGTCAGCATTGTTCTGCATGCTCCTAATGAGCATCGCAGGCCTCTTCACCTATGGTAGATGATCCTTATCTCCATCTCATTACTCGATGATGCACCCATGTTCTCAAGGTTCATACATGATTGTTGAGGGAATTGTTACTTAAATGAACCTCACTTTTACACTGGAGGCAATTGTTCTTCCCCCCCTTAATTCTCATCACACTCAATTACTTACGTTGTTCCACATCTCATTATTATACAATTATCATGGCATCATTTTTTTATTCTCCTGCATTTATCATATGTTATATTATTCATTGTTGATCAAATACAATTCCTATTCAATTCCTCACTTAACAATTCTTTCCACGTCATAACGAATTTCAACAATCAACAATATATATCAAATCAACCATGCCAACCATGCATATAGAATCCAACAAACTATGTAATCGTTACCAAATGCAAATCACAATCATCGTATAATATATAATGAACATCAATAATAAATACAACGTCAATAATATAATATATATATAATCATTGGGGGGCAAGCCCCCATGCCTCAATACATCCTCTACAATACATCATATGTCATCATTGCTATCACTATCTACAATCCCTGGAGCTCTAGAACTCGAAGCTTCACCGCTAACTCTATGTCACCAATCTCGGCCTCTGTATCTCTTAACTTGGCTCTGTAACACAACAATCTCTGTCATCTACTTTACATATCATCCTTAAAGCTCCACATATCCTACAAATACATCCTGAGCTAGGCCACCCCCTCCTATAGCTTGTCTTGCTCACTCTTTCTCCGCACGAACCTCATCGCTCTCGCTAAAAAAAGTGTGCATGTGGTTGTTGCTATGGCCACCGAATCAAAAAATGGGCATGCTCACCCGCAATCGCGTACACCCACTCTAACATTCCTCATCCCATGAGCACATTTAGGGGCACATTACGTGTCAACATGTTTATAGAAGTATCTACAATCAATGTATGATAGGCATTACCTGTGATCGCATAATAAACAACCTCATATTAACACTTACACATCGTTGTATCCGTTAACCACATTAACAAAGTCAACGAAACATAATATATCATACTTGCATTTCACTCGCGCCGCTATTATATTGTCTAGCTCGGGGGAAGGTGCATGGCCCTCAACTCCTTCAACTATGGACCCACCTGGTGCATCGATAACCATTGGAAATAACAACACCCATCAGTGTGTCGCCCATGACTGACTATATGCCTTAGTGCACCTCGCGTCATCCACATGTAATGGCCCTATGGTCAGATATGTCTCATATGAACCTGGGAGCACTAGTTGTGCTCCTGTGGGACCTGGCCTCAACCCTAGTCTCCTCTCTACCCTAGTAGATCGACATCATACATATGGCTATGGGGGCACGTCTTGGGCCATGTCGAACTATCTAGACACCTGATCACCCCAGAACAACTCTGCTACCCCTAGGAATTGATCCTCTAACCACATGGTGTGTCAAATGCACTGTAACTCAACACTGTCCTCCACCCATCCTCCATAAACCATGAGATTTGGACCATGCTCAAGAATTTTTTGTTGAGGTGGAAGATGACCTCATCTTGTTAAGAAAGATCAAGAATTCTTCAATGAAGGATAAATCCCAGAGTTACAAACATGAGAGAGTTGATAAATTGTTACAAAGTTTGGCCAATGACTTGACAATGTTGAAGAAAGAAGTTGCTCAACGGGTACCTCATCCAAATCAAAACAAAAAGCAGATTACAGGAGAACCCCAAAGGTTTTCCTTGGAGGCTCTGCATGTTAATGCAATATGTGAGATTAATGAAGATGAAGAAGAAGACAATTTTGAATCAGAATTTGAAAATAAAGGAGAAAGAAGGCTTTTCTTCTACTGCCCAAGATAATAAATTGAATCCTCAAATGTAAACTCTGAGAAAAACAAAAACGAAAGGAAGATCATCAAATTTTGCTTCAACAAGGTTAGCCGAGAAGAAGCATGAGACCACTTCAACCAAGAATCCTTCTACCTATTCAAGTAATTCTCCTTCAACTTCCTTTGAAATATCAATTTCTATTGATCCTAAGAACATTCATATCAAGGCTACCACAATCCCTAATGTTCCTGCCACTTCCTCATCCTTTGATATCATTGACCATTTTAAAAAATCCAAAGTTCAAATTTCTGAATATGAGTACTTGAGAACTCATCCTAAGTAACTTGAGAAACTCATTCAATATATCAAAGGAAGTAGTTTTGTTTCATGCCGTAAATTTCCACCACCAAAGAGCCACCTTGCACATCTCAATCCACTCCATCTCTGAGCTTCCTTACTTCCACGCCCTCCACCTCCAAGAAGGCAGAACCTTTTTACATAGCCTTTTTGGTTAATAGGTACAGATTGAACAATTGCATCATTGATTTTTGTGCTTCGAACAACATCATGCCTCCAAAAGTTGCTACAGCCCTCGGCCTCTCTTTGTCTCTCTCCTACCTTTAGCCATTTCCTCTCCATGGAAATGAAATAAGTGCCTCTCATTTGAAAAATCAAAGATGTTGAGGTAGCATTGACGAACTTCCCTGAAAATAAAATCGCGATGAGAATCCTTGTAGTAGACATTTCCACTTCATATGGTATATTGTTGGGTTGAAGCTTCTATCGAGATGTCGAAGGATATATGTAGCTTTACTAGTCACATGCCACCATTTCGGTCTACGGTAAAGTAAATAAATTTCTTCCCATTAGGAAGATAAAGTATATTGTTCAAAGACCAAATGACCCAGCGGCAGACATCCCTGTAAAAATTCAAATCTTGTAACTTTTTCATGACTTTTGAGGATGATCTCAAGCTGCCCATGTTGGTGGAAGAATGTCCAAGCATCACGGATCCATTCAAGGAGCATTATGATGATTTGATGAAATCAAAGTTTGAGAGTGTGTACTTCACTTGGGATGATAGCATAAATGAAGTTCCTCCACTAGATATAGATAATGATCATGAGAATATTAACTTGCAACAAGGCAATCTTAAAGCAATGAGTAATATGGAACAAGGAGTGATAGTCGGCAACTTCTTGATAGGTAACTTCAATGTTTCCAATCATGTTCCTGATGCTCGGTTTGAGGTTCCATGTGATGAGTATACTTGTGAATATGAAGAATTATCTTTCTCATTGGAAGAATATGACAAGTGATACAAGAATGACAACATGTTTCTTCCTCTTGAACCTGAATCTATTCAAGGAGATGATGATTTCATTACATGGAAATGGATTTTTTGTTTCTCGATGATCAAGAATGGGAAAACAATAATGACAACATGTCAGCTCCAATGTTTTACTGCTTTCCTTTTTCATGAGGATGGAAACATTCTCAACAAAAAATGGAGGAAGGAAATGTTGTTTCAACCTATGGCTGGTTTTTTTCAAAATGGAAACATTTTTAATGGAATTCAACCTTTCAATGCTCTCTTTACTCAAGAGAAGGACACTATCAACACCATAATTGATTGTTGAATCTCAAGATAGGTCAAAATGAAGAAAATGATAGTTTCCTTGTTGCACACCAAACCTTGAGCTCATTCTCTTTCCAAGAGGACGATGTAATGCATATGAAACATTGTGTACAGGAAACATGTTACAAAAGAGCTGAAGGTATGAGGAAGATGATTTCTTGATACAATTGAGAAACAGGTGAACATCGAGAGATTGGTGATAATGTCAAAGTTTCCAAAGCATCTACCAAGAATCAACTCATGAAGAAAATGGTTATGAAATCAAATGACAGGTGAAGAGAACATATCTATTAAGTTACAGAGGCCATGGTATGACAAAGGATGAAGACAAGTATGATCGAATCTCATCTTCATAGTGATCAGTGAAAAATCAGCAAGTGGAATAAACTTGGGAATCAACGAGAAAATGGGAAGATAAGGTGTCAAAGACAATAGAGGAAATGAAATGGATGAGCGGACCACCAATTGCACTAGAAAACATGTTAAATATCTCAAGAATATACAAAGAGGTTCATATTCAGGTGATCCTATCAACGGGTTTGTGCAAGAAAGGAATTCGGTGATACCCATTTATTGGATAAGCACTCAAGTTCAAATTAGTGCTTCAATGAAAGTGGGTTGTCCCCCGACATGTACATAGGTGACTTGGGGGTTGTTTCGTTATGTATTTATCATATCATTTTGTGTTTCCCTTATGTTGTATATTCTCATCTTGTGTTTCCTTTTTCTAGCGTGTGTTTCTTTCTTGTCGTGTGTGTGTGTTCAATAAATGCAAGTTGTGTTATGTATCTTTGTGAGTGACTCCATATAGCCCAATGGACAAGGTACTGGTCCACGCATGGTGTATTGAGATTTTGGGGTTCCTTGTTTGCCTTGTCCTCATTGCGCTTGATCTAGAATAATTCCCCAAGCTAGATCCAATTGTTGGTCATGCAAATGTGCAATGTAAAAAAATTAAACTTTCAAGCATAACAACTTAGCCAAAATTCAAAAATTTTGCTCCCAAGTCCTTACTCGAAACCCTCCCCTAGTTAGTTTGTCAATGTTGTGTCATGTCCATTTTGATCTCACATGTACTTACAATGATGAAGAAATCAATTGATTATAGATGTTTTTAATTATGTGAAAAGGTCATCAATATCATTCAGTGAAGTATGCTTCCAACGACTAGTTTCTCATTAGTCCTTGAAAGGCCAATTTTGACATTCTCAGGACTAGTAGTGCATCCTCCTGGATGTAGAATGAAAGGATCAAAATAATACAGAGTTTATGGTATTGAATTAACTATGAAACATGTTGTCACTAATTTATAAAATGTTTAGGAAATTTTTGAAGGATTTACAGACAAACACTGAGCAACTTCGGGTTTTTAAGGTGTAAGGATCAGGTAGTCAAAACAGGTACCTGATCTTCTGCGAGATGATTCTAGGAGATACGTAAGGAGTTAGCAGACAAAAAATAGTCATTGGAAACATATAAGAATTATCTACATGATGGAACTTTCAAATCCTTCCACAAGACTCAAGTATCTATCAGGGAAACTCAAACTGTGCATAGGTACACCATGTTGTCCCGAAGACAAAAGGAGTCTATTTAAGGGTGTTGCAAGAAGAATTGGAAACTTGAGATCCATCCCATTTCCTTTTGTAAGTATCTTGAGGAGTAAAAATAATATAATGTTTTCATCAAAAAATACCTCTTGGAGCTATGGATAACCTCGTCTTCAAGTTACTCTCTCTCGCAAGTATGCTTTCGCAGTTAGTCTATTGTACAAGAGGACACTTGTCACCTCCAGGTTGAGGCACATTTTTGTGTCCCTCTTGTCAATGTTCCAATGAGATATATGGGATAAGAAAATATTCCCAACCCAATTTTTTCCTCCATGTTCCTCATAAGACTATGTTAAGCACTCCATAGGCCTTTTTTCCTCTTTCCAGCCCCTCTCATCGTGAAATCAAATTGTGCCACTTGTCACAACCAGGTGAGGGAGAATTTTTATATCCCTATTATCCCTATACATAGGGGACAAAGGGGATGATAAAATATTCACCTCTCTTTCCCCTTACGTGGTTTTCAATATGACCAAGTTTAAGCCTTGTGGTGCTAAACCAAGCCATTTCCTCACTTCCTCCTCGCCTAATCACATTGCGCCACTTGTTATCACCACATGAGGGTGAATTTTTATATCCCTCTTGTCCCTATACCTAGAATTTATAGGGTACAAGACCCTATCTATCCCCCAGTCATGTCTTCTATATGACCCAATCTCAGCCTCAGGTGTTTAATGACTTGTTTTGCCTCATTCCTCTCTTGCCCAATCCTGCAGTGATAAGTGGAAAACCTAGAATGAGTTACATTTTATTACACCTATTGTCCCTGTCCCTAAGAGATAATGAGACCAATAAAATTCACCCCTCTCTAAGAATATTGAAAACCCTAACTATGCCCTCGTTCCTTTTACCCCGTTGTGTCCAAATTTGACTGTCGTATGACTGTCAAAACCTGAAAATGACTAACTACTGAAGTTTTTATCACTTGCTTTGACCCAAGATCAATTTTCAAAGCCATAAATAATTAAATACATTAAAAAATCATCCATCATGTTGCTCAAATAATTCCAAATCAACCACAGTTGTAAGAAAGAAGATTTTCTCACCATAAGTGAACTAGGAAACTAATCGTACTAAGGGTTTGAGTTGATTTTTCTTCTTTGAAGCAACTATATGATAACTAAATATTAGTGAATCCATTAATGGTTGGCATGATAGATTAATACCCATAAACCATACCTCCAAAAACTGATTTTTCAATTTCCAAGAGTTATAGTGGGCGAAACACAGAAATTTGGAGCATAAGATCGTAACAAGAAGCTGAATCTAAAAAAGATGTTTCCAATGTAAATTAAGGTCATTTTTTTCTAGTTTTTATAAATACCACATGTCATATCCCTTCACATTATAAAAATATTAAGTGCCTCAAATTTCAAGTTCCGATCACTCAGAACAATAAAAAACGATGCAAAATGGAAGGCATGACAAAATCGGTAATTTTGCCCAAAAAACTAAAAGTAAAAAAAAAAACACTTTCTAAAAGTTAAAACTTGCTAAAATAACAAGGAATCATCAATGCACAACAATGGAATGTAACAGAATGACCATAAAGTCATATTTGAGAAAAATAGGTGATATGTCCCAAAATCCTACCTGCCAAAAATAAAAAGTCTTCGTTTTAGAGGTAGAAAGTTGCAGTTGGCTCTAGTTTCACTCATCTTTCCACTTTTTGGCATCCTCATAGGGCTATAAGGTTGTTTCATAACTCAAATGAGGAAAATCACTCTTCATAGGAACCTTGAAGCATCTTGAGTTTAGTTGAGCTCAATGAGCTGGCAGAGCTAAGTGAGTTGGGTGAGTCGAGTGAGCTAGTCAAGAGCCCATCCTTTCCTATAAGGGGCACACAAAGATTGTGGTATGCTAACATCAGAGGTAATATTGAGATAAGAATGTCAGATAAGTGATATTCACTTGAGGCTATGTTGAAATCCAATCTTATCAAGGGAAACGATCATCATCTCGCCAGATGAGCTGGGTTACTGAACTAGTTGGGGTAAGCTAGTTGAGTTGGTTGAGATGAGCCATATGAGCTCAGTGAGCTGATTTAGCTAGTTAAGCTAAGTGAGTTAGGAAAGAGCTCATCTTTATTCTTTCAGGAATGCACATCTCATATGTTAGTAAATACATAGTTTGTAATGTGTCAGTGTAATGTGTGGGGCAGGAATATAAGTATCAAGAGGTTTGTGCATCATGAATGACAAAAATGCATCATCATGAGTAATACATGTTGGCATACATGAATTAGAGTATTGCCATTAATGTAAAAGCTAATTAATGACAAAGAGGGTGATCTAGGAGTGTTATAGGATGCTTGGAATGACTTTGACATGGTCAATCAGGTTGTAACATGGTGGCAAGAGTGGAAACAATGAGAATGACTTGGCTTCATAGGCCTAATCATGTGACCTAGTTAGCCTAGGTGAGACAGTATGATGGATAGAGTTGCATGATGGTTTCAAGGGCATGGTAGAGGCTTTGATATTTTTAGGAGAGTATGTTAAGACACTCAAATGAGCTTTAGAGTGTAGGTATAGGTTGTGGACATAGTTGTAGGTTTTGATTTAAACCTAGTCTAGGTGCTTGGAAGTCAAATGGAGCATAAAAGTGAGGTGTAGAGCTATGTGAGCTCATGGAAGCATGTAGGGGTGTGAGAAATGTTAAATCAATTATGTTAGGTCCTTTTGGAGAGCTTGGAAGCAAAGGTGTGGTGTTTGCCTACTTGGTCTAGGTCTAAACTAGACATAATCCTAGTGCACAGAAGGCTAATAATGTATGATAATCACTTACATGCGTGTGTGATCCCTTAAAGAAAATCATGGAGGTATGTCATATTATTTTCATAATGTAGAGGAATTTATAAGAGTTTTTATGTTTTGGTTTGGTGTTAGAACACTTTGTTATGGCCAAACTATGCAAAACCCCAAGGCTTAGTCATGCAAGTCCTAGTGGTGGTGAAGATACAAAGCTATTTATGACTTGGTGAGAATTAGAGATGTTAGAAAATTATTTCATGGTATTGTGGAAAAAATTCCAAGTTGTCATGATGAGAATTTTTCAAGATATGAGGTTTAGACCAAAACAAGGTGCAAGAGAGCATGTTTTCCGGCTCGATATAGGAGAAATCTACTTGGATGACATGTGTAACCTTTGCATGGTAACAAGAGCCATTCATGGATGATGGATCATGGAGCTAATAATTTATTAGAGTTTGAATGAGGCTAAATTAAGGTCTATTCTTTATGAACAATTGTTAAGACAGTAAGAAGGTCAAAACCCTCCAAAAACCCTAGTTTGCTAGCGATGGAAGAAATATTGTTGGTTTGAGCCCAAAATTGATTGAATCATCAAATGTGATGATTGGATGTTGGAGAGGGCTCTCCCAGATTTCAGATGGTGGTAGTTTTAAGTCGTGACACTTAGTGAAGCCCACTCAAAAACCCTAATTTCCAAGAAAGAAGGTTTTTCTCTCAAGTTTTCCATTAGACCATATGACTAATTTAATGTTATAAGATATATGGGAGATACACTACATGTTTTAAGTCATTTTAGAGCTTGGTCAGGTGATTTTATGACCTACATAGGTCAAAATAGGTTGATTGATTTTTGGGCCTGAAAGGGTAGTTTTGTAGTCTTGGTGAATGGAAGTGCTTGAGCACTTGTGGGCTATGTGATGAAGTCTTATGAGATTGGAGGTTTTTTAAAAATCCCATGAGACATGTTTCATGTTTTGATTGATCTCTGAAAATGTGATGAGGTGGCATGATGGTCACAAGTTGACCTAGTTTGACTGGTTTAAAATAACACTATTTTGGTGAGATGATGGATATAGAAGACCAATGTTTTGGCTTATATGATGATATTTATCCACTTGAGAGTGAAGAGGGATTAATTTTTTTCTTGTTGAATTCATTTATAGGTCTTTAATGTGCCAGAAAGGGTGCAAACATGTTGAGTATCCAAAACTACTTCCTGGGTAATTCAGTTTGTTAAAGAGGAGAATTGGTTTCATTTGCTTAGATGGATGTTTCACAAGTCTAACATGATTATATGTGTTATACATGTCATTTTATTTCCAATTATTGGTTACATGACATATTTTAGTTGTGATCTTGAGCTTCACTGTTGGTGACTGGTTCTTGGAAGTGCCTTTTTTAAGTAGGAAACATACCTATTTGGTGGTGATGTGAATGAAATGGATGATGAAGAGGTTCTTGATCAGGTTGATGATGTTTATATGGTATTTTTTACATGTGTGAAGGCTTTAGAGACTTGAAAAATTAGGGTGAAACTCTTAGAGTCCTTGAGTGCTCAGTGAAGGAGAATTGTTTGTTTTGAGCCTAGTTGGGCTTGTTAATTGTCTTTGTGCATTGCCGACATACATGGGTCCTTATCATGATTTTATATTATGTTGTAGATTTTATTTGATGTTGGTATGACTAACCTCTTGGGTCATGACCGACCTTGTTATCTTTTTAAATTGAGTCATGTATAAAAGTGCATGTGAGTGTTCATTTTGAACTAGTGTTGTGAGAGGGAAAAAATGTGAGCTAGGTGAGAGAGTGAAAGTGATATGAGGGCCTCAAGACAGAGATGAGAGAGTGTTTGAATGTCTAAAGATTTATGAAGAGCTAGTGTGCAATATTATTTGTCTAAATCAATCCATCTTTGAGTAAATTTGATCAAAGTAGGAGGTGTGTTTGAAGAGGGTTTGAAGGTGTATGAGTTGAATCTTTGATCACTATCAGATATGTGTGTTGTAAGCATATATTTAGTGGTATTCTTATCAAAAATCATGTGATGAGTAATATTCATACGATTCCTTTATTGTGAATAATATCAACAAGGGTTTCTAGGGGTTGGTGCTCCTTGTGGGGTTTGTGTCTCACTAAAGGGATCTTGTGTGATGAGTCATATTCATACAAGTATTTTGATTTGAGTATTATAATCAAAAGTTTTAGTGTGTTTTCTTCCCCTTGAGGGTTTCCCACTTACATACTATGTCTTGTGTGCTCTCTCTTATTCATGTTCATGTTGATGGTTATTTCATATTGGTTAAGATCAAGTTAATGCATATCTGAATGTTAATGGTTAACACAAGCTTAAGTGATTGAAGGAAAAATTTTTAAGGACTAATTCACCCCCCCTCAGTCCATTGTGATTCCAAAATTTGGTATCATAGTAGGTCCTTTTGGAGAAGTTTATTCACTTGAAATGAGATCCTTTGAAGCACTAATATGGCAGGTAGAAAGGTTCAAGTTGAAGAACTTCCTCTTATCAGAATGAGATCTTGTTTGAAACCCTTAGGTTTTGACATATGTAATTCTATCCTTGATGTATGTTCACCATCACCATCTCCATCTACTTTGAATATTGATGAAGAATACACAAAATATAAGGGAGAACATGTTTTGGTTTTAAGCCTTGTAGAATCAAGGACAAAAGATGAAGAGTGTTAAATTGTTCAAACTGCCTTTCACGCTCAATATGAAAATATGATTTAGTATATTGACAGTGGGTGTTCTGCTCACATGAATGGTGACAAAGGAAAGTTCACTTCTTTAAAGAAAAATACATCAATATCTATTAGGTTAGGTGATAATATTGCCATCAAAATTGTAGGAAGAGGCACATTGATTTTGGATAATGGGAAGAATCTCACTAAGAATGTCTATATGTTGAGGGATTAAAACACAACCTTCTAAGAAATCAAGGTCTTGGGCTATTGTTGAGTTACAAGTAGTTTGTAATCATCAACCCAAGTTTCATTCCCATTGAGTTCATTATATTCTTTTGATAAGTAGCCATGGGGACACCTTGAGGTAGGGGTCAAACTTCTCCATATGGACCAAACAGAACATAACAAGGTGCTCTGAATGTGGATCGCTCGATGAACATTAAGGACCCAAGCCCACCCCCATGTCCCACTTAGATAAATTACTCCTCCACCACTCCAGTTCATAGCTCTAATATAATAACAATATTAAAGGAACCAAATTTATAACGAGGCACTTTGAATGCAAATCGCTTGGTGGACATTAAGGACCCAAGCCCACCCACATGTCCCACTTTGAGAAAGTATTCCTTCACCACTCCAGTTCATAGCTCTGGTATAATAATAGTGTTTACCATCCAAAGTTTTAAACTCAAGGTCTTGGGCTATTAGTGAGTTATAAGTAGTTTGTAATCATCAACCCAAGTTCCATTCCCATTGAGTTCATTAAATGCTTTCAATAAGTGGCCATGGGGACACCTTGAGGTACGGGTCAAAATTATCCATATGGACTAAGCAGAACATAGCAGAGCATTTTGAATGTGGATCAATCAGTAGACACTAAGGACCCAAGCCCACCCCCATGCCCCACTTAGAGAAAGTGTTCCCCCACAACTCCAGTTCATAGGTCTGGTATAATAAAAACGTTTACCATCCAAAGTTTTGAACTAAAGGTCTTGGGCTATTGGTGAGTTACAAGTATTTTGTAATCATCAACCCAAGTTCCATTCCCATTTAGTTCATTGGATGCTTTCAATAAGTGGCCATGGAAACACCTTGAGGGAGGGGGCGAACTTCTCCATATGGACCAAGCGAAACATAGCAGGGGTGCTTTGAATGCGGATCGTTAGGTGGACACTGAGGACCCAAACCTGTCCCCATGTCCACTTAGATAAAGTTATCCTCCACCAATCCAATTCATAGGTCTGGTATGATAAAAGTGTTTATCATCCAAATTTTTTTCGATGGGGTCTGGGTGGAGTGGTTAAGATGGATGGTTGCATCCAGCTCCACCCAGGTTCAAATCCCACTTAGGAACAGTCCTCATTCGGGGTGATAATGATTGAGGTGGTGCGGATGGCAGGATGATTTAACAAAGGTGGATTTTGGTTCGAGATTTATTGCGCTAGAAGTGTGTTCAAGTGTGGTGGATCTAATTCACTAATTGTTGAGCTTAAATGTTATATCTTGGCTTATGTACTCCAGTTCATAGCCCCAGTCAAAAGCATTTATCTATCTAAAAAAAATGTAACCTTCTAAGTGTAAGTCAAATGTGCAGACAAGGGTATATCCAAACCTTTGATGATAAGGGATGTAAAATGATAAAAATAGAAATAGGTAAGCTTGTTGTCAAAGCCAAGAGGACTGAAAATAACATGTACATATTGAAGGATGTCAATAAAGAAAGATGTCTTATGAGCAAGCTGAATGATAATTTGTTATGGAATAGGATATTAGGCCATATAAACTTTGATAATCTTGTCAATATTAGTTTTAACAATTGTGTGAAGAACATGTCAAGAATCAACAAACCAAAGGATACCTTATGTAAAGCAAGTCTTCATGAAAATATGACTAGAAGAAGATTTAAGACCAAGGAATATGATTCTACCACTAGACCTCTTCAATTGATCCACACTAATCTTTGTGGACCTATGAGGACTGAAAGTACATCAAGTGACTATTATTTCATGTTTCTAATTGATGAATATATAAGATATACTTAGGTTGCTTGTTTGAGAAAAAAATCAGATGCATTTGAGGTTTTCAAGTCATTCAAGGCTCTTATTGAAAATGAGAAAAATGGGAGAATCAAGAGAACTAGATCAGAAAATGGAGGATGTTTTTGGTATGATTCATTTGATTAATTTTGTATAACTCATGGCATTAGAAGGCATTTTTCAGCTTCTACAACACCACAACAAAATGGTGTAGTTGAAAGAAAGAATATGATTATTTGAGAGATGGCAAGGATTATCCTAAATGAATAAAGGTAGAATCTAGGTAAATTTGACTCTAGGTCTGATGAAGGTATATTACTTGGATACTCTTCAAGGAGATTAGCTTACATTTGCTATAACAAAAGGTTGATGACAATAGTTGAAAGTTTAAGTGTGAAAATTGATGAATCATATCCCATGAGGCTCTTAAGACAAAAGATGAACTATAAATGATTGATCCCAAAGAAGAAGAAAAGGCTATATAGATAGGTGAATAATAAGATAAATAAGAATAAAGACAAGACACGAAGGCACCATCAAGATAGATCAGAAGAGACCACCCCAAAGATCAAATCCTGGGAAAGGAGGATGTTGGGGTAACTACAAGAAGGAAATTATTAAGTCTTCAAAACCAAGAAAATTTAGAATTTTATCTAAATTTGAGCCTAAAAATGTTGAAGAAGCAAGCAAGGATGACTATAGGGTCAAGGATATGAATGAAGAATCATATCAAATTGAAAGAATAGAGCTTGGGAATCGGTACCTAGACTAAAGGATAAGAATGTTATTGGAACTAAATGGGTGTTTAGAAATAAACTCAACGAGAATGGAGAGGTTACAAGAAATAAGACTAGATTAGTTTGTAAGTGGTATGCACAAGTCGAGGGAGTTGATTTTGATGAAACTTTTTCTCCAATAGCTAGATTGGAAGCCATTAGATTACTTCTAGCATATGCATGGTTTAAAGGATTTAAGTTGTATCAAATGGATGACAAATTTGCATTTTTGAATGGTAATCTAGAAGAAGGGTAAATTGAGAAACCTAATGGGTTTTCCTTGAAAAATGAAAAGGATTATGTTTACAAACTAAAAAAGGCACTATATGGACTAAAGCAAGCCCCTAAAGCCTGGTATGGAAGACTTAACAAGTAGTTGATTAAACAAGGTTTCAAAAGAGGAGTTGTTGATAGTAACTTTTATATCGAAAATGAAGAAAGAACTTTATTAATTGTTGTAGTATATGTGGATGATATTATATTTGGAGGAAACAATGAACTCATGACTCATAAATTTGTATATGATATGAAAAGAGAATTTGAAATGTCCATGTTTGGAGAGTTGTCTATTTTTCTAGGACTTCAATTCAATTAATCTAAGGAAGGTATATTCATATCTCAAGCTAAATACATCAAGGAGGTGTTAAAGAAGTTCCAAATGGAAGATTGCAAGCCTGTTGGAACCCCCATGTTCACAGGATGTAAATCAAGCAAGGAGTATGAATCACCTAAGGTAAATCAGACTAAGTATGTATCCATGGTTGGGATTTTATTCTATGTTACTGTCTCTAGACTATATATCTTGTAGGTTTTTAGTCTTGTTGGGATATTTTAGGAGGATCCAAAGGAAAATCACTTGCAAACAATGAAGAGAATATTCATATATCCCAAAATTACTGTTGAATATGAGATATGGTATCCAAAGAATGAAAAATTTGCAAGCTAGATGACAGAAGAAGTACTAATGGAGGAGCATTTTTTATTGGCAAGTGTCTTGTTTCTTGGATGAGTAAAAAACAATCCTTAGTAGCTCTTTTAACATGTGAGGCTGAATATGTTGCAGCAACACTATGTTGTGCACAAGTTTTATGAATGAGACAAACTGTAGAAGATTATAAGGTGAAGTGTGATGGGCTTACCCATATCTACAGTGACAGTACAAGTGTCATTAGTGTTTCTAAAAAACCTGTGTTGCATTCCAAAACTAAGCACATTCCATTCAAATACCATTTTTTGAGAGATTGAGTGAGTGAGTAAAGGATCAAGTTGGAATATGTATACACCAAAGAGGAGATAGCTAAAATTTTGACAAATCCACTTCTAAAACCAACATTTGAACTTCTAAGGGTAAAGTTGGGAATGATTCTTACACCTGGAAGTCATTAAGAAATCAAATACCTTGAGAGGGAGCAAGATAAATGAATCATCAACTTCAATAAACTATGAGGAGGTGTAGAAGTAGGAAAGGATGTAAGTGATTTTTAGGTGTGTTTCATGAGTTTACAAAGTCCACTAAGTGTATATTTGGTCTTAATTCAAGGTTTATGTGCCTCAAAAGTTGTTTATACACCATAAAGTTTGTATAAGTGGAGTATGAAACAATGTCAGGGATTAACAAGATCAGAAGTAATTATCTCAGTTAATATGCACCATGCCAAGCCTGTGAATGGTCATTTGGAGTTTGTGGTATTGTTTCAAGTAGGAGTGAAGGGTAAGAAGAGGGGTTTGATAGGTTATCCATGCCTATAATGGAGAATCAAAACTTGATGAATGACCGTGAAACTCTACAAGTGCACCATGAGTTGAGGTATGTCTTTTGAGTTCATAAATGTGTTGCAAGACTGTTAGTGTGTTATCTAGGTCCATATGTTGGGTTATCAATTCACGAGTCATGACTAAAGGTGTCCTTATAGTATTTTTACATCTTGAAAGATGTATGGAGAAGCACAAGTATGATTAGATATGTGGAAGTGGAAGAGTGAGTTCTTTATATTGATGAGAAGGGTTATAGCTATGTGTGGGGTTTTCGAGGTCTACAATGGTGTCTCAAATAGGGATATATGGAGTCTTGATGTTTTTTTAAGGCTATACAATATTAAATAAGGACATGCATCTTGATATAAGTCCAAAGAGACTGTACAGAGTCATATATATATATATATATAAGGTATGTCGTCTAAGATCATTCATGAACTTGATACAGAGTTGTAAGGTCGTAAAGTACAGTTATATGCTATACATGAAGTATATCGAGGTTTTAGTATAATGACATAGGTTGAGGGGGATATTGTGTGCTCTTAAACCTAAGAAGGTGAAAATAAGTATGTTGCAGGACTAATATGGTTCATTTCTTGCATTAGGATTGGATAAATGCACTAGATACCAATGATTAATATATTGTGAAGTTGAGCAATAATATGCTACAGGTATGTGCTGACCTATTAAGGTAGAGGGAGCTAGTATCGATCCTCAATTAGGTGCTCTAGGTGGCAATTGATTAGATAGAGATAATGATATTTATAGGTGTATTAGTAAAAAGAGCAATGTCATGCTAAGAAGGCTGAGAACAGTGAAGTCTTTCTTCAGGGGTGAGTTGATATGTTTGAGTCATTTCCATGACATATATGTAAGGCATGTAAGCTAATTTTTTCTTTTTCAGTTAGCTTGAGATGGTATGACCCCAGGGGGAGTCATAAGTTAGAGGTTCATGTGATGAATGATCTCCTATGTCATGACAAAGTTTGACAAAAATGGTCTAAAGGTGAGCTTCAAGGCACTAGGTCTTAATTGTTATTTACAGTATGATAATGCGAAATCCAAGATTGTGGGGGAGTGTTTTCAGTTTAGACAAGTAAAGGAGTCGAGAATGATGTTTAGTCATACTCCATGATCAAAATATTGTTGGCATGAGTGATATGCATCTGCCTAAGTATGTTACAATGCTTTCATGGCATGTTGAAGCCTAAAACAATGATTAATGAGGAAAATAGGTATGTATGCTTGCCTAGTAAGTTTGGCTAATGTTTCTAACTATGAAAGGATTCAAAGAATTCAAAGAATATGGAAATAATGAGATACAAGTATGATTTTTCATTAATGTAAAAATGAGGAGAAGAACTTGGTGGTTTTCCATCAATGACAAAGGGGGTGATTGCTGGCATATGTGAATTAGAGTGTTGTCATTGATATAAAAGTTTATTAATGACAAAGAGGATGATATAGGAGTACTAGAGGATGATTAGAATTGTGACGACATAGTCAATCAGGTTGTAGCATGATGGAAAGAGTGGAAACAAAGAGAATGACTTGGCTTAGTAAGCCTAATCAGGTGACCTAGTTAGCCTAGGTGAGAGAGTATGATGGATAGAGATTCATGATGGCTTGAGGATAATGGTAGGATCTTGGAGAGCTTGAGGAAAGTATTTTGATACACTCACATGAGCTTCAGAGTGTAGGTACATGTTGTGGACATAGTTTTAGGTGTTCATCTAGACCTAGTCTAGGTACTTGGAGGTCAACTGGAGCATGAGAGTGAGGTGTAGAGCTATGTGAGCTCATGGAAGCATTCATGGGTGTGATACATGTTGTCTCATGTGTGTTAGGTCCTTTTGGTTATCTTAGAAGTAGAGGTGTGGTGTTTTCCTACCTGGTCTAAGTTTAAACTAGACCTAATCCTAGTGCATGAAAGCCTAATAAGGTATGATAGTCACTTGCATGTGTGTGTGATCCCTTTAAAACACTAATGGACGGTATGCCATATTGTTTTCAATATGTAGAGGTGTTTATAAGAGGTTTTATGCTTTAGTTTGGTGTGAGAACACTTTGCTATGACCTAAACTATGTAAAACCCTAAGGCCTAGTCATGTAAGTCCTAGTGGTGGTGAATATGAAGAAATATTTATGACTTAATGAGAATTGAATATGTTAGAAAAGGGTATCATGGTGTTGTGGGAGAAATTTCAAGTTTCCATGATGAAAATTTTGCAAGATATGAGGTTTAGACCAAAACAAGGTGTAAGAGAGCATGTTTTCCAGTTCAATATGGGAGAAAGCTACTTGGATGACATGTGCAACCCTTGCATGGTAACATGATTCATTCATGGGTGATGGATCATGGATCTAAGAATGTATCAGAGTTTGAATGAGGCTAAATTAAGTTCTATTCTTTATGAACAATTGTTAAGCGTGGAGCTAAGAATGTATCGGAGTTTACTAGTGATGGAAGAAATATTGTTGGGTTGAGCCCAAAAATGGATTGGATCATAAAATGTGATGATTGGATGTTGTAGAGGGCTATCCTACATTTTATATGGTGGTGGTTTCAGGTCATAGCACTTAGTGGAGTCCACTTAAAAACCCTAGTTTACAGGAAAGAAGGTTTTTCTCTCAAGTTTTCCATTAGACCCTATGAGTAATTTAGTGTTCTAAGATCTATGGGAGCTATGCTACATGTTTTAAGTCATTTCAAAGCTTGGTGAGGTAGTTCTATGACATGCACATGTCAAAATAGGTTGATTGGTTTTTGGGCCTAAAAGGGCAACTTTGTAGTCTTGGTGAATGGAAGTGTTTGGGCACTTGTGGGCTTTGTGATGAAGTATTATGAGCTTGGAGGTTTTTTAAAAATCCCATGTGACATGTTAACCTAGTTCATTCATGGGTGATGGAGCATGAAGCTAAGAATGTATCAGAGTTTGAATGAGTCTAAATTAAGGTCTATTCTTTATGAACAATTGCTAAGAAGGTAAGAAGGTCAAAACCCTCCAAAAACCCTAGTTTGCTAGCGATGGAAGGAATATTGTTTGTTTGAGCCCAAAATGGATAGGATAATTAAATGTGATGATTGGATGTTGTATAGAGCTCTCCTATATTTTAGATGGTGGTGGTGGTTTCAGGTCACGACACTTAATGGAGCCCACTCAAAAACCCTAGTTTACAGGAAAGAAGGTTTTTCTCTCAAGTTTTACATTAGACCCTATGAGTAATTTAGTGTTCTAATATATATGGGAGATACGATATATGTTTTAAGTCATTTCAAAGCTTGGTGAGGTGGTTTTATGACTTGCACTGGTCAAAATAGGTTGACTAGTTTTTGGGCCTAAAAGGGAAGCTTTGCAGTCTTTGTGAGTGGAAGTGTTTGGGAACTTGTGGGCTTTGTGATGAAGCATTATGAGCTTGGAGGTTTTTTAAACATCCCATGTGACATGTTTCATGTTTTTATTGATCTTTGAAAATGTGATGATGTGGCATGAAGAAGGTCACAAGTTGACCTAGTTTGACTGGCTGAGGACAACACTTCTTTGGTGAGAAGATGGATGTAGTGGACAAATGTTTTGGCTTATCTGATGATATATATCCACTTGAGAGTGAATATGGATTAATTTTTTTCATATTTAATGCATTTAGAGGTATTTAATGTGCCATAAAGGGTGTAAACATGTTGAGTTTCTAAAACTACTTCTTGGCCAGTTCAGTTTGATGAAGAGGATAATTGGTTTCATTTTCTTTGATGGATGTTTCATGAATTCTAACCTGATCATACATGTTCTACACATAATTATCTTTCCAATGAGTTATTAAATTGAATAATTGATCTTTTTTGGTGTGATGTTGAGCTTCGTTGTTGGTAACTAGTTCTTGGAAGTACCTGATTTGAGTAGGAAACAATCCTACTTGGTGGTGATGTGAATGAAATGGATGATGCAAAGGTTATTCATCAGGTTGATGATGTTTATATGGTATTTTTTACATTTTTGAAGCATTTGGATGATTTACAAAGTAGGGTGAATCTCTTTTATTCCTTGGAGTGCTCGATGAAGGAGAATTGCTTCTTTTTTTAGCCTAGTTGGGCTTGCTAGTTGTCTTGGTGCATTTCCGACCTACATGGGTCCTTATCATGATTTTATATGATGTGGTAGATGTTATTTGATGTTGGGATGACCAGACTCTTGGGTCATGACTGATATTTTTACGTTTTTAAATTGATTCATGTATAAAAATACACGTGAGTGTTCATTTTGAACTAGTGCTGTGAGAGGGAAAATGTGTGAGCTAGGTGAGAGAGTGAAAGTGATATGAGGGCATCAAGTCTGAGCTAAGAGAGTGTGTGAATGTATAAAGAGTGATGAAGAGCTTGTATGCAAGAGTATTTGTTAAAATCAGTCCATGTTTGAGCAAATTTGCGCGAAGTAGGAGAAGGCGTGTTTGAAGAGGGTTTAAAGGTGTATGAGTTGAATCTTTGATCACTATCAGCTGTGTGTGTTGGCACCATATCTTCAGTGGTCTTATGATCAGAAATTTTGTGATGAGTAATATTCATACAAGTCCTTTTTTGTGAATAATATCAATAATGGTTTCTAGGGGTTGGTGATCCTTGTGGGGTTGGTGCCTCACTAAACAAATCTTGTGTGATGAGTTATATTCATGCAAGTCTTTTGGTTTGAGTAATATAATCAAAAGTTTCAGTGGGGTTTTTTCCCCTCGAGGTTTTCCCACTTACATATTGTGTCTTGTGCTCTCTCTCTTACTCATGTTCATGTTTATGGTTGTTTCATTTTGGTTAAGATCAAGTTAATACATGATTAAATGTTAATGGTTTACATAAGCTTAAGTGATTGAAGGAAATTTTTTGAAGGACCGATTCACCCCCCAAGTCCATTGTGCTTCCAACAATACCCTTGTTCATCTCAAAATCACATCAAAAGATCTCATAACATTATTTTTAAACACTCAGTCTGAGGTATCCATGCATCTGACAGGAGGAGGAAAGTGAGATCATCATGTCTCAGACCATCAAGTTCTCTATTAGAAGAAGATTCTTCAACAAATCATTCAATCCCTTCCCTTATCCTCTACTCTCCCTTTCTTCTAATTCTTTGTTGTACACAATCATGGTATTTTTTCTTATTTAAATAAGTGACAATATTTGAAAATTGGAAAAGTACTCTCTCAAAATTATAAGAGAGGTACTTAATTTTTCTCTTCTAAGGGAAAATGAAAGGTCACAAAGGGAATAAGAACACAAAGAGTCATGTGGGGTAGACGAGGAAGAAATTCACAAGGCTATAAATTGGAATGGCTTATCCATTCCAAGGGATCCTAGATTTTTGATAATTTATACTTTATAGTAATTGTGGATTGTGGTTTGGATGTTGAACTTTGTATCACTTAATTTCTTCCATTTCCTTTACTCATGTTTTTCCTCTACTCTCTCTCTCTCTCTTGCAACTTTGCAAGTATGGTGATCAAGAAGGAACTTAGTGTCCTTGATAAATGAACCTGAAGAACTGTGTGTCTTTGGTTTGTTAGTCTCGCTAGATGCTTCTTTTTTGCTTTCCTCTAATTGAATGATGAACTACTTTGGTTATTATGTGTGAACATTGCTATTGTCTACTCACAACAATAACCCTTGCTTTCCTAAATTTTCTCCTTTATCCCCCATTATTGCAATTCTCTCCCTTTTAACTTGTACAAACACCTTGTCATAGGTTTAATAAAGTGTTCCTATGTGATCCCTGGCCTATTTGGCCACCCCACATCATTTATGTGGGATTAGGATAGTTACATTCAATAATGTGAGCCTCCTCATACACAAGAAGGAGGGCATAGCTCTGTCAGCATTGGTGGAAACCCATAATTTGCAACACGAAAAATTATTTCACCAACAAGTACCAACCATAGAGATTTGTTGTGGGATGTTCTTCACTCGATGGCTTATCCTCATCTGTCTCTTATTCCTTTTATTTCCATTTATCTTTTTCCCTTACGTGTATGCACTCTTCACAATTTTTTTCATTTTTCTCCCGCCCCTCATCCAAGTTTAAGAACATGAAGGTTTCCTTTGGCATTGAGCTCTACTTTATGTTAGTAATAATGTGTTTAGTGCTCATGTTATTAATATTTTAGTGATGATTATTAATACGAGTAAAATAATATAAGTGAGTTATAAAATAAAACTCATGTGATAATAGAATATTTACGTGAGTAAGAATAATGGTGGTTAAAACCACTCACGTAAATAGTTCCTAGTAATTATTAAGTTGTTATATATGTTATTTAAACAACTCACATATGTTATATGTAAATGAGTTATTATTTAACAATTCATGTTAATAATATGTAAGTGAGTTTTTGGAGGTTGAACTAAATCACATAATTAAGATAATAAGAGATATTTATGGGAGATGTAGTAGTTAGACAATCTCCCTAAATATAAGAGATAAAAATCCTATATATGCGTATGGTGTTTTATTTTTTAAAATAATAGAAACGTGAGAGTTTATTGTTGAATAATAATATTAGTGTGTAAATTATCGACTCTAATTTCACCTTACGCTAGACCCTTTTGTGCCTTATTTTGAAGCTCCCTTTATTCCTTCTTTTTCTACCACGTGTGGGGATTTTTAATAGTGTTAACTCCCTAAGTGGGGTCTTAACTGTGTGTTCCCCCAACCTTTTCATTTTCATGCACTTCGCGTTTGCACACATTACTTCGCATTTGCACACATTACTTTTTCCTCTTTCATACCTCTACTTGAGCTTCCTTGTTTTTCCTCAAATATGAATGGAACAAGGCTGATCCTCCTGATCTAAATGTAGTTATGATTCATACACCACATTTTCTTTATAAAGTTACTCTTCAACACGTGTGAAGGATCCAAAACCCTCACTTGTCCTCAAAAATTTCTTCCTCCTCTGTGTTTCCATAGGTATATCATCAAATTATTATTCTTTTTATTCCCCTTCTCATTTTTTTCAGAACATCTAAGGGCTTGCTCCTCTTCTTTGACATATTTTATTTATCAACCCCTTCTTAGAGGCATGTAACAACTCATCTTCTTCCTTGTTACATTATTTCCCACCTTCTTATTTCTTCTTGGGATTTCATTAGTAATAAAGTTGACAAGAATTATTATTCACCAAAATGATTTTCTCTTAAGATATGTTACCGAAGTCATATTTTTGCCTTTCAACATAGGCATTCTTCCCTAGGTATACATATTTAGTGCATACCATATGGGTGTCTGCACATATGTGCTCTACATCTAGTTTTATCTTTACAATATTTTTTATCTAGTTAATTAATTCCACAAATTAACTTTTTAGGAACACATAGAGAAGCTTTTCCTGAGATGACATGCTCTTTTCATCCAATAGAATGTGTGTGAGACTTCAAATTGAGCCCGAATTTTAACAAGGTCAAGGAGGAGCCTTGACATGCGCCATTCATCTTCAAAGGAATATTACATATACCTTATCCAGTTATCCAAATTTTTATTGTATACTTTAAGAATAGGGGCCGAGAAAATATAGTCTTTATAGTGCATGGCCAAGGACTTATTCTCCACGTGGAATTTCTAGCCTACTTCCTCATCACTTTCCAACACCCACATCTCATTAAAGACAAGAAGAATGGAAATTGTCCCCTAAACGAATTTTGCCATGATGGCATGTGCTACTTCTTTTCATCCACCATACACTCAAAAATATATTGCATGATGTTATAATGAGTCCTTTTTTCCATCATGTGTGTTATAAGAAGGAGATTTTTTTATCATCCGCCACATATTGTTTGTTACCCAATCAACTTGTTGTTAATTAGGAATGCAGTCACCCTTATCTTGGGATTTTCAATGTTGGCAATAAGGAATGTTCTTCATCCTCTTTTATAACTAGGATCTTGCATGGATTTCTCAATTTCAAAAAAATAACATATCAAGGACAATGTAGTTTCCTATGTACACTAGACTAGTGGTTTTATTGATACATGAGACTATGATACTCATCCTTCAGCTGATAAAGTAGAAATATCCATCATGCCTGCATACGAGAAGGAATTATACCAAATCCACTAGTTTCCGAAAGTAAGTGAATTCAAAGAGTTACAACACTCATTCACCTTAAAGTGTGCACTTGATGGGGTCATCAAAGACAGTCCCTCTTTCTAGGGTCTTTTGGTTTGTCTACCTCATATAACATTTCATTAAAAATGCCTCTAGGCCTAGCGTGCAATGGTTGAAGTATATTATTTTATATGCAGTCACCATTCATGTCCATTCATTGCCTTTTACTACAGAGTCTAGATATTTCATTTCTAAGAAAACATCCACAATAGGAGTAGTAGTCTTGGGGATTTTCTTTACTTTCTTGATTGGCGTCAGTGTGCCTATCTTCCCTTTGCTCAGACATGTTAGAGTAGGTATTTATCTTAGCTCATGTTCACCTATGTACTTTATTTACCTTTATTGTATTTATCATCACCCACTTATGTGTGTGGATATTTATTTTATTTTATTTAGATATTGGGGAGATATTATCTAGTTCTTAGGTATAGTTCTTTCCTTGATCTATGGTATTGACTAGATCCTTGATGTTCTTTCCTAAATCTATGGTCTTGACTAGTTCTTTGATGACTAGTTATTTCCTTAATTTATGGCTTGATCTACGACTTTGACTGGTTCTTAGATTCTTATTCCTTGCCTATATAAACAAAGCCCTTCTCATTATATTTCATTGAGTTCCATAACAATATATGATACTGCTGCTCATTTGTTTGCAAAGGTTTTATTAAAGTTATTCTTGTGAATTACTTTCATCTTATTGTGCATGGTGTTTGATTAACATCTGAGTTCTTGGCTTGGTATGATTTGGTTATCATTCCTTTCATGGTATTAGAGTGGTAGATGATGTATACATTCATCTGTAATTTTTTTGCAAGTAAGAGTTTATTTATTTTCATATATTTTGGAATTTGTTAGCAGTGTCCATTTTTATGCAAAACAGAGGGCTATGTTGAATTTGGAAGGTGGAAAAACCCTAGAAACAAGTATAAACTTGGTCATTGAAGGAGACATCTTATTTTTTAGTGTTTTTGGGTTTTGTAGAGGTGGACATTGATACGTACAAAACTACTTAGAATGTCAGGGGAAGAAATCTTTGTCGGGGAAGTAGAAAATCTAGAAAAAAGGATTTTGGGTTTTTTTTTTGAGTTTTTGCATTTGGTACTGAGTTTTTTTCTTCCGCTTTGCAACATTCCTATTTGGCGAGAATTTGGACATCTTCCAAATTTGTGCCGAGGGAAATCCTTATTGGGGAAGTAGAAAATCTAGAAAAAATGGTTTTTGAGTTTTTTGCATTCGATAATGAGCTTTTTCTTCCGCTTCTTAGAGTTTTTTATTTGATGGGGAAGAGGAAATCTTTGATATCCGTGCTAAGGGGAAATTTGTGTCGAGGAGGCGTAAAGTCCAAAGAAACACTTTCTGGGTTTTTTTGGGTTTTTTAAATTTGGTAATGGTTTTTTTTCTTTTGCTTTGAAGACTTCCTGTGTGCGGAGGATTTGAGGATCTTTTAGATCCATGCCTCTTCAAGATTTTAAAAATTTGTGCCGATGAAGCAGAAAACCTGGGAAAACCATTTTTGGGTTTTTCAGGGGTTTTGACGTTTGCTATTGGGTTTTCTTTTTCTTCTTCCATTTTACAGATATATAACTAGAATTTTTTTTCCAAAAAATAAATCGAAGACTGCAAGGCATTTTATTTATTTATATTAAATCACAAACTTGATAAATTTATATCTTTTGATTGGTAACTCATATTTGAGTGTCGTTTGTTTTAAAAGTGTTTGTTTTTCGTGTTTGTTCCATTGGAACTGTTGATTTTGAGAAATAAATTGAAAATTTAAAATGTCATATTTGTAACACACACTCAATTATAAAGTGGCACCATTTATATCTCTCTTGTTTGTTGAGATATTTTAGATCTGTATTTTCAACATTTTTTGGCATGTTGACAGTCTCTCTTGTGGGGGAGCTATTCTAGTGAAGCCCAGTGTTAGTTTGTTAGTGTTTGAGTAGTTGATTTTGGGAAACTCATACAGATCTATGGTGTCACTCTACCCATTCAGCAGTATGGGAGGGTGTGGTGTTGATACTGCATCTTTGGGTTTCATGTCCTTACCTTGCCTTGATTACCTTTAGGTCATTTTCTTGTTAATACATGACACTCCTATTTATTTGGATCTCGCGTCCTTACCTTATTACCTTGGTTATTGTTCTTAGATTGTGGTACACCTATTTGTAGCAGTTGATCTTGATTCTTCAGCTTTTATGTCCTTGCCTTGTTACCTTGGCTTTTCTTGGATTGTGGTAATCCAATTTATTTGGATCTTGTGTCCTTGCCTTATTGTCTTGCTTGTTCTTGGATCGTGACACACATATTTGTAGAAGTTAATCAAATTATCTTTGGTGCTTTTTTTCATTTTCGACATCACTCCATTGACATGCTCCTTACATGGAGCTATTCTGGTGAAGCCCAGTGTCAATCGTTGTTGAGTTCTATGATCGAGCAGTGGATTTAGACCACAGTGCACACCAAAATTCTTCAGCATTGTACTGGTTTTTGGAATCAAGATTCTTGAGATATCTTATAGCAGGATTTTGCTCTCTTTACTTTGTTATTATTAGTTTGGGGTACTTTGTGGTGTCTGTTTTTCCTACTTGTTGTACGTGGGTACCTCATCAAGCCTTGCTTTCGGGACCAACCTTATTTTCCACCGACCTAAGCTATGTTTACGTGGGGTGTTAGTGTAGGTTATTATTTATCCTTTTATTTTTTTATTAGGATAATTCTTACACTTGAGTTATCCCTACACTTGTTGGGTTAGCTTGCTTAGGTGTACTAATTTTGTGGAGTTAGCTGTACTAGTTGTGTTGAGTTAGCTTCTCAGTTATGTGGATTTAGCTTACTAGTCTTGTGGAGTTAACTTAAGTACCAATATCAGTTAGTAGGAGTTATTCACCACTCATTTAGGTAGTAGTTGCAATTCCCTCCTTATATATGTACATATTTCTTATTGAGTAATTCAAGTCATTATATTATAATGTATTGAGAATTATGGATTATGATGGATTTCCATATAGGGAATTTTAGCTCTTCTATTTTGGAAATCTAATGTGGTGTGTTATTATCATCTGAGATCGCGGCTTGGAATAATATTCTTATCATTCCTTTCATGCTATTAGAGAAAGGTTGAAATCTAAATTTTGGGTTACCGAACCAATTTTGCAGCTTTCCATTTGATCCATTGTTCAAGTACTTTAGACTCTCCTTGATCGCTAAATCCGTTTTCGACCACTTTTGAAAATATTGAACTTTGCCATCTTTTAACCCCTATGCTAAGACTTTTACCATAGGGTTTTGTACTTTTTTTGCTACATGACAGGGATGGCTCACAAAGCTAGATGGGTACAAGAGTCGACCCTTCTTAGCCCTGGAGATTTACACTCCAGAGGAAATATACATGGAGCAACTTGTTGGATTTTTTTAGGATTCTTCTCTTGTTTGTAGACTCCAAAGGTCTCTCTATGGTCTCAAACAAGCCCCTTGGGCTTTATATGATAAGATAGATTAGTTTCTTCTATCCTAGTTTTGGTCGTTGCCACTATGATCATATAATGTATCTCCTCATGTTCCATTGAGGATTCTTGTGATACTTGTCTTGTATTTTGATGATTTGTTACTTACTGCACATTTCTTCTTCCTACATTCAGACTATCAAAGGGCTCTTTCTGCATTGTTTGACATGATAGATCTTGGGTTATTACATTGTTTCCTTGGTTTGCAAATTTCTCAGACAGATTCAGGGATTCATTATGAGTCAGCAAAAGTATACCCATGATCTTCTTAAGCGCTTTGATATGGCTAATAACAAGCCAAGTCCATCTCCTTTTTAGTCTTGGGCTACTCTTACTTCCGCATGTACCACTTCACTTTGTGATCTGACATTGTATAGGCAATTAGTTAAAAGTATCATGTAATTGACCCATACTCGCTCTAATATTTCATTTGTAGTAGGGCTTGTATCTTGGTTTGCACATTCTCCTCATAGTAGTCACTGATTTGACTGATAAAAAGATTTTGCGTTATTTGCTGGGCACTTCCCACTCATTGGACTACACTATGCAAGGGGTTCTACTCATTTGGTTGGATATAGAGATTTAGATCGGGCAAGTCCTTTATTGATGACATGCATTCCACTTCTAGCTATCTTTTTTGTCTTGGTTCTTCTCCAGTTGTTTGGGCGTACAAAAAGTAATAGGTTATTGCACTTTCATCTTCAGAGGCAGAGTACATGGCAACAGTTACAACGAGTCAAGAAGATTCTTTGAGCTTTGACAGTTCTTGACAGAGTTTGGATTCCCATAGGATTCACAAACTGTACTTTGGTGTGACAACCAAGGTGCCATTCACATTTCTTGCAACCCAATTAAGCACCAGGAGACCAAGTTTATTGAGATACACATACACTTCATTCGTCAAAACATTTAGGATATGAAGTTCTTTGCTTGGAGTACATTCTGACTCAGACCTCGTAGGTTGCCGACATCTTTACGAAGCCATTTGCATCACCTCACTACCTTGAATTTGTGGCATGCTTGAGGTTTCAGAAGTTGTTCTTATGTTCGTGAGAACTGTCTTCCTATCTTCTTATTCTTTCTCAAATTCCTTCTATACAGGATGATATTTCCTTCTTTTTGGTTCAAGATTTCTTCATGGATATATACCTATACATGAGTACATTATCAAACCTAGTTGCCAAGACTCATACTATGAACTACTGTCACTTTTATTTTTAAAAGCCCCCTAGCTTCACTTGAGGGGGGTGTTAGAGTAGGTATTTACCTTAGCTCATGTTCACCTAGGTACTTTATTTATCTTTATTGTCTTTATCCTCACCCATTTATGTGTGTGCATATTTATTTTATTTTATTTAGATATTAGGGAGATATTATCTAGTTGTTAGGTATATTTCTCTCATTGATCTATGCAAAGTTATTGACTAGATCTTTGATGACTAGTTCTTTCATAAATCTATGGTTTTGACTAGTTCTTTGATGACTAGTTCTTTTCCTTGATACTTATGGCTTGATCTACGACCTTGATTGGTTCTTAGATTGTTATTCCTTACCTATCTAAGCAAGTCACCATTCTCTTTATATTTCATTGAAGTCCATAATAATATATGATATTGCTGCTATTGATTTTACAAAGGTTTTATTAAGTTTATTATGGTGAATTACTTTCATTTATTGTGCGTCGTGTTTGATTAACATCTAAGTTCTTGGCTTGGTACGAAATGGTTATCATTTATTTCATGGTATCAGAGTGGTAGATGATGTAGACATATATCTGAATTTTTTGCAAGCAAGAGTTTATTTGTTTTCATATATTTTAGAATTTGTTAGCAGTGTCCATTTTTACGCAAAATTGAGGGATATGTTGGATTCGGAAGGAGACAAAACCTCATAAACAAGAGTAGACTTATGTCATTGAAGGAAACATATTATTTTTTTAGTGTTTTTGGGTTTTGTAGAGGTGGACATTGATATATACAGAGCCACTTAGAAATTCATGCCAGGGGAAGAAATCTTTGTCGGGGAAGTAAAAAATCTAGGAAAAATAGTTTATGAGTTTTTTGCGTTCGGTACTGGGTTTTTTTCTTCCACTTTACAACATTCCTATTTGGTGAACTATCTTGATATCTTCCAAATTTGTGCCTGAGGAAATCCTTACTGGGGAAGTAGAAAATATAGAAAAATGGTGTATGGGTTTTTTTGGGTTTTTTGCATTCGATAATGGGTTTTTGAAAGAGGGAAAAATGAGAACCGATGTTAAAAACAATACACCACAACGCATTTGCACTCCGATGGTAACGTCAAGCTCCAATGCAATAAGCAAGATTCAAAACAAAGGACTAAAAATGTAAGTAAGAAAACATGTCTGCTCATTCTTATAGATCGAAAAAGGAAGTATAAATAGGGGTGTTGTGTAACCCCCATGCCTAAATAAGGAAAGAACTCCTATGACACCACTGACGCATATGACGTGACTGACGCATATGACACCACTAAAGGAGGAGTTACAATTCCAAATAAGGAATGTAACTCCTATGACACACTGACACAAATGTCAATGACAAATTTTATGACAAAATCTGACACGTGCCATTTGACTTCCTAAGACCTATGACTCTCGCAAGGCGAGATGACTCACTAGGTGATGTGGACAATGACTAGGCATGTCACACACACCAACACTCCCCTTCATCGAAGCCGAGGAAGAGGTCATGGTAAGCCATAATAGAAAAGAAGACTCCCCTAGACAACTAAGAAAGATGTGTCAATGGGGCCCGACAACTAAAGGCCTGATTGGGTTTATACCCGGCTCCATCGTGCGGGAGGGTGTTGGCGTAACAGCTAATTAACACGATGAGATCCCTCTCCACCATCAATTCAAGCTTTTGGTGTGATGGTAAGTCATGCAGCTCTGATACCAGGCAATTAAGCACACCAGCCCCAGAGTAGTGCTGGGATGGGTGACCTCCTGGGAAATTCCTGGTGTCACTACCTCATAATGTTGTTGGGTCTGATTGGGTGTATACCTAGCTCCATCGTGTGGGAGGGTGTTGGCGTAGCAACTGTTTAACATTGATGAGATCCCTCTCCACCATCAGTTCGAGCTTTTGGTGTGACGGCAAGTTGTGCAACTATGATACCATGAAAGAGAGAAAAATGAGAACCGATATCGAAAACAATGCACCACAACGCAGTTGCACTCTGATGGTAACATCAAGCTCCAACACAATAAGCAAGATTCGAAACAATGGAATGAAAATGCAAGTAAGAAAACAAGTCTGCTCATTCTCATAGATTTAAAAAGGAAGTACGAATAGGGGTGCTGTGTAACCCCCATGCCTAAACAAGGAAAGAACTCCTATGACGCCACTGATGCATATGATGTGATTGACGCATATGACACCACTAAAGGAGGAGTTACAATTCCAAATAAGGAATGTAACTCCTATGATGCACTGACGTAAATGACAATGAAAAATTCTATGACAGAATCTGACACGTGTCATTTGACTTCCTAAGACCTATGACTCTCGTAAGGTGAGATGACTCACCAGGTGATGTGGACAATGGTTAGGCATGTCACACACACCAACCGTTTTTTCTTCCGCTTCTTAGAGTTTTTGTTTGACGGGGAAGAGGAAATATTCGATATCTGTGCCATGGGAAAATTTGTGCCGGGGAGGCAAAAATTCCAGAGAAACACTTTATGGGTTTTTCTAGGTTTTTTGAATTCGGTAAAGAGTTTTTTTCTTTCTCTTTGTAGAGTTCCTGTGTGTGGAGGATTTGAAGATATTTTAGATCCATGCTACCTTTCAAGATTTTAAAAATTTGTGCCGATGAAACAGAAAATATGGGAAAACAATTTCTGGGTTTTTAGGGTTTTTCACGTTAGCTATTGGGTTTTCTTTTTTTTCTTCCATTTTGCATATATATAATTGGAATTTTTTTTCAAAAAAATAAATTAAAGACTACAAGGCATTTTATTTATTTTTATTAAAGCACAAACTTGATAAATTTGTATTTTTTGATCAGTAACTCGGATTTGAGTGCCATTTATTTCAAAAGTGTTGGTTTTTTCATGCTTGTTCCACTAGAACTGTTTATTTTGAGAAATAAACTGAAAATTTAAAATGTCATATTTGTAACACGCACTCAATTATAAAGTGCCACCATTTATATCATTCTTATTTGTTGAGATATTTTAGATCTATATTTTCGACATTTTTTTGGCATGTTGACAGTCTCTTTTGTGGGGAAGTTATTCTAGTGAAGTCCAGTGTTAGTTTGTTAGTGTTTGAGTACTTGATTTTGGGCAACTCATACAGATTTTTGGTGTCACTCTACCCATTCAGCAGTATGGGAGGGTGTGGTGTTGATACTACATCTTTAGGTTTCATGTCTTTGCCTTGTTACCTTTGGCTTTTCTTGGATCATGACACTCCTATTTATTTAGATCTCGTGTCCTTACCTTGTTGCCTTAGTTATTGTTCTTGGATTGTGGCACACCTATTTATAGTAGTTGATCTTGCTTCTTTGGGTTTTGTGTCCTTGCCTTGTTACCTTGGCTTTGCTTGGATCGTGGCACTCCAATTTATTTGGATCTTGTGTCCTTGCATTGTTGTCTTGTTTGTTCTTGGATCGTGGCACACATATTTATAGCAGTTGATCAAATTATGTTTTGTTTTTTTTTTCATTTTTGACATCACTCCATTAACAATCTCCTTGCATGGAGCTATTCTGGTGAAGCCCAATGTCAGTTGTTTTTGAGTTCTATGATTGAGCAGTGGATTCAGACCACAGTGCGCACACAAATTCTTTAGCATTATACGGGTTTTTGGAATCAAGATTCTTGGGATATCTTACGGTAGGATTTTTCTCTCTTTACTTCGTTATTATTGGTTTAGGGTACCTTACGGTGTCTGTTTTTCCCAGTTATTGTACATGGGTACCTCATCAAGCCTTGCTTTTGGAACCAACCTTCTTTTCCACCCACCTAAGCTATGCTTACGGGGGGATGTTAGTGTAGGTTATTATTTATCCTTTTATTTGTTTATTAGGATAATTCTTACACTTGAGTTATCCCTACACTTGTTGGGTTAGCTTGTTTAGGTGTACCAATTGTGTGGAGTTAGCTAACTTGTTGTGTTGAGTTAGCTTCTCAGTTATGTGGAGTTAACTTACTAGTCTTGTTGAGTTAGCTTAAGTACTTATATCAGTTAGTAGGAGTTCTTCACCACTGATTTAGGTAGTAGTTGCACTTTTCTCCTCATATATGTACATATTTCTTATTAAGTAATTCAAGTCATTGTATTATAATGTATTGAGCATTATGTATTATGATGGATTTCCATATATAGCATTTTAGCTCTTCTATTTTGCAAATCGAACGTGGTGTGTTATTATCATCTGAGATCGCGGCTTAGAAAAATATTCTTATCATTCATTTCATGATATTAGAGCAAGGTTAGGTGTAAGTGGGTATACTGAACCAAATATGCAGCTGATGGGTCCATTAATGAGTATAAGACTCGTCTTGTTGCAAAGGGTTTTTCACAAGTTGAAAGTATTGATTACTCTGAGACTTTTGCACCTATTGCCAAGATGGATTCTGTATGCCTTGTACTTGCTATTGCTACATCACAGGGGTGGCCCGTATACTAGATGGACGTGAAGAGTGCCTTTTTACATGGAGATTTACAAGAGGAAATATACATGGAGCAACTTACCTGATTTTTTCAAGATTCTTCTCTTGTTTGTAGTCTCCGAAGGTCTCTCTATGGTCTCAAACAAGCCCCTCGGGCTTGGTATGAAAAGATGGATTCTTTTCTTCTATCTACTAGTTTTGTTTGTTGCCACTTTGATCATATAATGCATCTCCAACATATTTGTGAGGATATTGTGATACTTTCTTGTATTTTGGCAGTTCTTCTTTCCACATTCAGACTATCAGAGGGCTCTTTTTACATAGTTTCAAATCTTAAGTTATTACATTATTTCCTTAGTTTGAAGATTTCTCAGACAGATTCAGGGATTCATTTGAGTCAACAAAAGTATACCCATGATCTTCTTCAGCACTTTGATATGGCTAATTGCAAGCCAAGTTAATCTCCTTTTTAGTCTTGGGCTACTCTTACTTCCGCATGAACCACTCCAATTTGTGATCTTACATTGTATAGGCAGCTGGTTAAAAGTATCATGTACTTGACCCATACTCGCCCTGATATTTCATTTGTATTAGGGCTTGTATCTTGGTTTACACATTCTCCTCATAGTAGTCACTGACAGACTGCTAAAAGGATTTTGTGCTATTTATAGGGCACTTCACACTTTGGACTACACTACACTAGGGGTTCTACTCAGTTGGTTGGATATAGAGATTCAGATTGGGTAGCTTCTATTGACAACATACATTCCACTTGTGGTTATCTTTTTTTTCTTGGTTCTTCTCCAATTGTTTGGGTGTGCAAAAAGCAACAAGCTATTGCACTTTCATCTTCAAAGGCAGAGTACAGGGCAACAGTTATAACAAGTCAACAAATTATTTAGCTTCAACAGTTATTGACAGAGTTTAGATTCCCACAGGATTTACCAACTGTACTTTGGTGTGACAACCAAGGTGTCATTCACATTTCTCGCAACCCAATTGAGCACCGGTAGACCAAGCATATTGAGATACACATATAATTCATTCGTCAACACATTTATGATGGATTTCTTTGCTTGGAGTACATTTTGATTTAGTAGTAGGTTGCAGACATCTTTATGAAGCCTTTTGCATCACCTCGCTACCTTGAGTTACATGACATGCTTAGGGTTTCAGAAATTGTTCTTGGGGGGTGTTCGTGAGAAAATTTTCCTTCTTCTTTCTCTTTCCTTCTAGTAGGATTATTTGCTTCTTTTTGGTTCAAAATTTCTTCATGGATATATTGTACATGAGTACCTTATCGGGCCTAGTTGCTAGGACTCATATATGGATATGCCACTTTTATTTTGGTCCCCTATCTTCACTTGCAGGGGTGTTAGAGTAGGTATTTACCTTAGCTCATGTTCACCTAGGTACTTTATTTATCTTTATTGTATTTATCCTCACCCACTTATATGTGTGGATATTTATTTTATTTTATTTAGATATTAGGGAGATATTATCTAGTTGTTAGGTATAATTCTTTCCTTGATCTATGGTATTGACTAGATCTTTGATGACTAGTTCCTTCCTAAATCTATGGTCTTGACTAGTTCTTTGATGACTAGTTTTTTCCTTGATTTATGGCTTGATCTACGACTTTGATTGGTTCTTAGATTGTTATTCCTTGCTTATATAAACAAGACCCATTCTCATTATATTTCATTGAGTTCCATAATAATATATGATATTTCTCCTCATTTGTTTGCAAAGGTTTTATTAAAGTTATTATGGTGAATTACTTTAATCTTATTGTGTGTGGTGTTTGATTAGCATCTGAGTTCTTGGACTGGTATGATCTAGTTATCGTTCCTTTTAGGACCTATGGAAAAAGTACTAGGCTGATACTCTTATTAACCAAAAACTTCTTTGTTTAATTATTCCTCAATGATTTTATCTTCTTCTTATTCCAACAGTTAGGTATCTTCGATGTGTGCTTCTTCAACTACAATTTCATTTCTATGTATTTTTGTTCTTATCCCCATTTTTTTTCACCCTTTGTTGATCAAGGCTCCCAAATCCCCTCATTTTTATAGAAAATATCAACCCCCACATTAATTGTGGTCGAGAGCATAAAAACCATTTACAATGTTTTCAAATCTTTTTCTTCCAACAATGGCGGTCATACATGTTTCTACACTTTGTAAATCTCTCTAGAATTTAATTTTTCCATTTTTATTTATTTTCTCTATTGGACCTCATATTCATCAAATACAAAATGTTTAAATGAATTTCATTACCTCATTTTATACCCCTCTTAAACTCGGCGTGTCTTGTTTCATCAATACCTTCACAAACTCAATTTTATAGCTCACCACCATCCACATTTATTATCTAAAGTTACTACCAATTGTATAACACTTTCATTTCTTGTGCAATGTTTGAAATTTAAACTTAAAGTCAAGTGGGTGATGATTTCATCTTCATGTATTTTTGTGTCCTGATCCTTGTGGGTTCTTCAAGTTTAACTTTTCCCCATTTGCTCCACTGCGCTTATCACCTACATTCCTAGGTCATGCACCACTTCTCATGTGCTTTTATGTCTTATTTTATCCCACACATCCGCTTTCCCCATATATTTCTACCATACAATTTCCCATGTTTATCCTGTGTTTCATATGTTTTAACTATTTTCACTTTTATTCCTTTGTCATAAAAGAATATATCACCCTCATGTTGTATTTAAGATTTTTTTAGAAATGAGTAACTATTTTTCAAGATTTCCTCTTTTCCCACGTGCAGAGAAAAAAATCTTTATGTACAAAGAATCGTGTATTTTTCCATCCTATACTAATTCTATGCACATTCCTCTACATAAGTATTTTAAGTACTTAACATGACTTGAATTAGATAGAGAATAATGTTTTTTTGGTTCTTTAGAGAAATAATAGATTAGTTGTAAAGAACATGGTTAAATATTATTATCATTAACTTCTATGGTTACAACTGCATGAAAATGCACACTTATTAACATAAAAGGAAATGTAGAATAGAAAATCCAACAAAAATGTCTAAAGATTCCTACCCTAACTAGTGGAATATATCTTCTTCATAATAAGGAGGACTTTCAAGGGTAGTAGGGTTTTAACCTATTGCCATCGAAGAGACTTGGCAACATATCTTCATTGATATTTTTAAGTTTACAAGCCCATGTGGGAAAATATCATATAATTTTTATAGTTCCAACTAATTTGTTTTCATTTTCCCTGGATGTTACGCATTTTTTGAGTCATAGAGAAGAACAAGAGAACATTTTTTGAAAATTTAATATTTTATGTAGCAGTCATGTGATGATTTTCGTCGTTTCTTTCTCAAAAATTTGATTCCATCATGTATGAATGGGATTCTCATCAAGTTTTACTAGTATTGCGAGGCATTCTCTGATGGAATCTTCACCATTGAATTTTCCTACATGCACAATTTTTAGCGATAGTAACATGGATTTCATTGTTAGAATGAATTTCGTGCCAAACAACAAATGAAATAACATTTTTATGGTCAAGTGTTTGTAAATCATTCTATAGGCCCATTGAATGGCCAACACTTTGACATTCCAATCCTTTCTTCCTATGTTACATATATTTATGAGTGTATTCCCAATCTTTTTGTTGAATGCCTTTATCATTCCATTTTCCTGGCGATGGTGGGGAGTTATTTTATGGTACATGATCATGAACTAAAAGATTATGATACAAAAATTTTCATTCAATAAATGAGTGCCTCTATCACTATTCAAATTGAGTGGTCATCCATGTGGCTTTTAGTGATCTCCAAGAGGAATCTTGCACTAGTCACAAGTGTACAATCCTTAGTGGGTGTGGAATCTACCCATCGAGTGAGGTAGTTAGTTTATGTAATTATTAATCTCATTCATGTCCACCATGCAGTTGGGGAAATAGGACCAACAAAATAAATGGCCCATTTTTTAAAGGGTTCCTATGAAATGACTGGGTGTAATGGAATTTCATTGCACCTATTTAGCTTTCCCACAAATCTTTGAACACAATCTTTTGTATCCTAAAAATTATTTTGCCACCGGAGTCCAGGCATGAGTATTTTTCTTGCAGTTGCATCCCCTATATAGCGACCTTCGGAAAAGAATTCATGCACTTCCCTCATGATATATTGTTGTTCATGTTCCTTAACACATATGAACAAGACTTTATCTTGGCCCATTTTGTAAATAATCCATAAATGATCTGAAATAGGGTTGCGTGTACCACTAGTTACTTATTTTGTTGGGTGTTCCAACTATCAAGTGTAAGTCCAAACTATAGGAAGATCACTATATAATTTATTTCATCAAGAAAACTTTGAATTACAGAAAACTAGGGGTTTGAAATACCTTCTTCAATATCTCGTGCCTCTTTGTCATTGGTAATGCACAATAGATAATCTGGTCTAGAATTTATCTTTCAAGGATTAACGACAATGGAGAATTATAACGTTTGGAAGAGGATGATCCAATGACAAATGTTCCCATGTAACATACAATTATTTACTAGATATTTCAATGCCATATGATACATGTAGAAAATAAATGGTGTGGCTAATAACTATTGTCTAAACTGTTATGAATAAAACTTAGCTTAATTCATCATTAGTTGATATTTGAATAAATGTAATAAGTTAAAGTATTTAATTAAATACTTTAAACTTATGTCAATAGATATTCATCCCAATGTTTGTGGGATAATGTTCTATAGCTTGTTCTATTTAAAGTATTCATCAATAGCTTGTTGTGTAACATCTGTTGCAGATCTTGTTAATGTACCAGAAATAATGGTCCATAGATTTTCAAAATCAAGTTGTGCACAATTTTTTGTTTTCCATGCTGGATAATTATCAGAACGTAAAAGTTGAGAATCTAGCAAAAATAACTTTGGTGCCGTAATTGCGACCATTGTGAAAACTGAATAATGAAAGAAGAAGAATTGAACAATTTCCCCCGCTTAAAGCATACACACCCCCCCAAAAAAAATTATTTTATTTATTTTGGGATCCTTTTTGGCCGTGTTTAATGATTTTTTTGGCACTGTTGGCCCTGTTAAAAATTTGGCTCTGTGGCCGATTTGTAAAAATAAAATGGCCCGATTTGAAAAAAAATAAAATTTTTGGACTCTTTGGCCTCTTTTCAAATACAAAATTTTTATTTTTGCAATTTTTACAAAATAATTCTTTTCCAAATCTGATTAAAAACTAGACCAAGTCATAGATCTCGCAAAAAAACACACTTTAAAAAAATGGCACCTCAATCTAAGGTACCAGTTGAAAGTTATGCCTTTTTAAAATTGTAATTTTAATATCTTTCCGGGGCCCTTTCCAAAAATGGAAAAAAAAATTAAATCAATTTTTTTACACGTTGTCCAAAAATTGTGCTTCTAATTTTTTCCACGTCATCCAAAAATGGAAAAAAAAATTAAATCAATTTTTTTAAAACAAAACACAGGTAACGACTTACATGCATGCGTAGTGTGTTTTAGGGCGCAACTGCAGTTCATCTGCTTTGCATATGCATTGTAATAACCCTTGGCCACACTTTTCTTTTATTGTTTCTCTTTGTATGCAGGTATTTCTTTTGCTTTGAGGCAGCTTGTTCTTCCTTCTGCCAAAGTAGTTTTTTTTGTTGCAAGTTACAAATCTTCTCCCCGTTCAATTTGTAGTCTTCGTTTTGGATGCAGGCACGTTGCAGATCATTCAAATATCCAATCTTCTACTCCTCTGGTAGATGTAGGTTCACAAAGAACCTTCCACATTTGATTGGATCTCCTTTTTTTTAAATGCTCAAATATAAAGAAGAGGAAGAAGAATACAAAGTACAAAGAAGAGGAAGAACAAGTAATGTGGGGAGCTTGAAAAGCTTGGGCACCCACAGATCAAAAATATGCTATATATATTTTTAAATTCTTCCAATTTAAAAAAAATGCACGTATAGGTAATTTTTTTTATTAAAAAAAAACAGAGAATGAAACAATGTCACCTTTTACAACAGATTAGCATCCAAGTCTGCAAAGGCCTGTGATTGCGCTCTAGGTGTTCTTTAAATACAAATCAACTGTGATTCAAGGTATGGAGCCAGGTAGGGGCTGTGAAATGGTTGGGGGCAGCTATGGCTCCTCCTAGCTCTATAATTTCTCCAAATCTCCCTAAACTTCCCTAAAACTTCCTACACTCCTCTCTAGATCAGAATACTGCTCTAATACCATATCTTGACAGTGAATACTTGAAAACAATATTGACACAAGAGCTTTGCACAGAAACAAGACGGTGCTTGTGTATTTTATTAATATCAAAATCAAGCATTACAGACAAATGAGAGAGCTGCAATATTTATAGATATTGGACAACTTCTATCTCATCCACGATATATGGAAACAAATCATCTAATCTGAGCAAATATGTAGAAATAGCATATTGCCCCTAACTGCCCCTATTGCCCCTCATGGAAATCATCTGGGAACAAAATATGCAAAATAGAACATGATCCCACAAACATTGGGATGAGAACACTATCACTAGCTTGTTGTGTAACATCTATTGCAGATCTTGTTAATGTACTAGAAATAATGGTCCATAGATTTTCAAAATCAAGTTGTGCACAAATTTTTGTTTTCCATGCTGGATAATTATCAGAATGTAAAAGTTGAGAATCTGGCAAAAATAAATTTGGTGCCGTAATTGCGACCATTGTGAAAACTGAAAACTGAAAACTCAATAGCTTGTTGTGTAACATCTGTTGCAGATCTTGTTAATGTACCAGAAATAATGGTCCATAGATTTTCAAAATCAAGTTGTGCACAAATTTTTGTTTTCCATGCTGGATAGTTATCAGAACGTAAAAGTTGAGAATCTGGCAAAAATAACTTTGGTGCTGTAATTGCGACCATTGTCAATAGATATTCATCCCAATGTTTGTGGGATCATGTTCTATAGCTTGTTGTGTAACATAAAAAAACAAAGTTAATAATATTGTTTAGTGTTTCATATGAGGTACAACCTCATATTCGTGAGTCCAAAACAACAAAAGAATCTTGGGACAAGTTGAAAACAATATATGAGTCAAAAAATAAAAATACTATACTTCATCTCCAAAGTCAACTATTAAACTTGAAAATGCAACCAACTGAGAAAGTTGAAATGTTTTTGAGAAGAGTGGAAACTTTGCGTGCATCACTTCAAGCTTTGGAAGAAGAAGTAACTGAAACATCACTTGTGCCTATAGTATTGAGAGCTCTTCCTCCTTCATATAGGATTTTTGTGACCACGTTAAACATAACTAGTTAAACAACAACTTTTGAAAAGTTAGTGAACATGCTACAACAAGAGGAAGCTATTCACTCAACTACTGAAACTGGAGAGCATGCACTTGCTTCTAATCAAAAAGGAAAAAAATAGGCTCAATCTAGTAAACAACCTTAGAAGCAAGGTAATACTCAACAAGGCCAAAAGGACCAACAAAAATGTCTTTTTTGTGGTAAAAAAGGACATGACTTAAAAAATTGTTGGTACAACACATTCCAACAAGGATCATCAAGTGGTAAAAAGATTAATTACCAAAAAACAAAATTTGGCCAACAACAAAATAAACAGGGACAAAATAATAACAAGTGGAAGAAGAAACGAACTCAACAAGGAAATGTAGGTGAATAAGAAGATCAATTTGATGACGATGACTTCCTATATTATGCACAGTCAAATGAAGTATCTAATTCTACAAATCAAATTTGGTATGTCGACTCAAGTGCAACTCGACACATGACACGAAAGAAAGATTGGTTCTTCACAATGAGTAAAACACCCACCAAAAATCATGTCTGTTTGGGTGATGATACATCATACAGTGTTGAAGGCATTGGTTCAATTTCACTACCACTTGGGCAACATAATTGTAAAATTACAGATGTTCTTTATGTCCCTGGCTTAACAAAAAATCTGTTATCTGTGAGTTAATTATTAGATCACAATCTCAAAATTGATTTTGATTGTAAAGGCAGTAAAAAGATGTGCCTAATTCGAGATAAGTCACGAAGCTCAAAAATTGTTGTAAAAGATTCGAATGTGGGAAGAATGTTTTAGTTGGGAAGAATGTTTCAAGCACTTGTAGCCAAGGATACATCATCAACTCAACTATGGCATCGAAGATTTGGATATGTGAGTTTTTGTTATCTTGACACACTTCGTCGATACGACATGGTTATGGGTTTACCACATCTAAAAAAGGGTACAGATAAATGTCAACATTCTTTGGCATGAAAACAAAATAGAGCACCATTCAAACATAGTACATTTCAGGCTAAGGAAAAACTTGACTTGGTGCATATCGATTTGTGCAGACCAATGAGACCTAACTACTCTGGGTTTCAATATTTCATGCTCTTTGTTGATTATTTTTCACGAAAAATGTGGATATACTGTTACAAAAGATCAAGCTTTTGAAACTTTCAAGAAGTTCAAAGCCCTTGTTGAAACAAAGTTTGGTAGGAAAATAAAAACACTCTGCTTAGATCGAGGGGGAGAATACACCAGCAATGAGTTCAATGATTTTTTGAAAACACATGAAATTCGTCTCCAAATGGATCCTCCTCACACACCGCAACAAAATGGTGTTGTTGAAAGGTGAAATCATACTATCATGGATATGGTGCGATTTATGATTGATGGTGTAGGTTTATCAAAAACATTTTGGGCTGAAGCAGCTAAAACAATAGTGTATTTACTAAACAGAGTTCCCACTATAGCTTTTGATGGAGTTACACCACAGAAAGCATGGTCAAGGCATAAGCCATCTATTTCACACCTTAGAGTTTTTGGATGTAAAGCAAGTATGCACATTCCTAAGAAATAAAGAACTAATCTTGATATGAAATCAAAAAAACTTATCTTCTTGTGATACAATGATGAAGCACTTGGCTACAGACTTATGGATCCAAAAACAAGAAGGGTATACACTAGTCAGGATGATGAGTTCTTTGAGAAGAAAGAAGTAGATGCTCCTTCCATACACTCACATGATGAAAAAATCATCCCTACAGTGAAAACAGAGGATGGTAATCACTTTGACGACGAAAATGATGATGGGGAAGATAATGAAATTCAACCTCCCACATGAACCAAAAAAAGTATGCCTAAATGATATACAAGTAGGATTAGAAATGAAAAATTGGATAGTGTCCCTGACACATCTACCATTGGAATTAGGACTTGTAGTATGGCTCGAAATGAGGACAATTTGGCCTTAATGAGTAAAGTTGTTGAAACTATTGAGCCATCCTCAATTTTAGAAGCCCTACAGTCTAAACCTTGGAAATATGCTATGGATGTAGAATATAAGTCACTTATGAAAAATAATACATGGCAACTTACAAATCTTCCACCAGGTAAAAATCCAATTGGATGTAGATGGATCTTCAAAATGAAGTATAAAGCAGATGGAAAAATTGATAAACATAAGGCTATACTAGTTGCTAAGGGATATGATCAAAAAGAAGGCATTGCTTATGAGGAGACTTTTTCTCCCACAGTTAAGATAAAAACTTTCAGGTTAGTATTTGCTCTAGTTGTACAATTTGGTTGGAAAACACACCAAATGGATGTGAAAAGTGCATTTCTTAATGGTGATTTACAGGAAGAAGTTTACATTACTCAACTAGAAGGTTTTGTCATACTAGGTAAAGAGGAAAAGGTATGTAAACTCATAAAATCACTATATGGTCTAAATCAGTCTCCCAGGGCATGGTACATAAAAATTGATGAGCATCTCATTCAACATGGATTCAACAGGAGTCCATACAATCCTAATCTCTATCTCAAAAAGCAAGGGGGGAGATAGTGATCATTGTAGTATATGTCGATGATCTAGTCATCACTGGAGGATCAATGAGGATGATTGAGTCAACACAGAAAGATCTAACACGATCATTTGACATGAACGATCTCGGGCTTCTACATTATTGCCTTGGAATTGAAGTTTGGCAAAGAGAAAATCATATCTTTGTATCACAATTAAAATATGCCAAGACAACACTCAAGAAATTCAATATGATGGATAGTAAGCCATTTTCCACACCTATGGAGACAAGACTTCAACTATCTCAAACAGATCCATCACAACAAGTAAATGCAACTCTCTATCAGCAGTTGATCGGGAGTCTCATCTACTTGACTTACATTAGGCCAGATATCAGCTATGCAGTCAACTATCTTTCACGGTTCATGCAAGAACCAAGGGTTTCTCATTGGAAAGCAGTAAAGCGGATACTGAGGTACATCAGAGGAACTATGGACTATGGCCTAGAATACAAGAAGAATAATAACTTCTTCTTAACAGGATATTCAGATTCAGATCATGCAGGAAACATAGATGGTAGGAAATCAAATTCAGGATTTGTGTTCTTTTTAGGATCTGGACCGATATCATGGGGGAGTAAGAAGCAGACTTGTGTTTCAAGATCCTCCACAAAATCAGAATATCATGCAGCAGGTGGAGCTGTCTGTGAAGCGATATGGCTCCAACGTATACTTGAAGGATGGGGAATACCACAAAAAGATCCAACTATCCTACATGTTGATAACGAAGGAGTAGTAAAACTTGTTCGAAATCCAGTTTTTCATGAGTGCACCAAACACATTGAGGTGCAGGTACATTTCATTCGTGAACATGTTCAGAACAACAATATCTAGCTCCAATATTTCCTAACAGATATACAACATGTAAATGTCTTCACAAAGTCACTTACTCGAGGTAAATTTGAGGGTTTTAGAGAATTTCTCTCTTGTTCACTTGAGACCATGCTGAATTAAGGGGGGGGGGGAATGTTATGGATAAAACTTAGCTTAATTCATCATTAGTTGATATTTGAATAAATGTAATAAGTTAAAGTATTTAATTAAATACTTTAAACTTATGTCAATAGATGTTAGTTGTCCTTAGTTGTTAGTTAACTAAGTGATAGTGTTCTCATCCCAATGTTTGTGGGATCATGTTCTATCTTGCATATTTTGTTCCCAGATGATTTCCATGAGGGGAAATAGGGGTAGTTAGGGGCAATATGCTATTTCTGCATATTTTCTTAGATTAGATGATTTGTTTCCATATATTGTGGATGAGATAGAAGCTGTCCAATATCTATAAATATTACAACTCTCTCATTTGTATGTAATTCTTGATTTTGATATTAATAAAATCCACAAGCACCGTATTGTTTCTATGTAAAGCTTCTATGCCAATATTGTTTTCAAGTATTCATTGTCAAGATAAACATTTGTAGTGCATACACCATGGAAAGTCCTTCACGCTCAATTTTGGTGTAGTTTTTCTCCATGGGTATCATTTTTTGAATGAAAATAACATTGGATGATTCATGATGTCCTTCCCATGATGAGCTATAATGACACCAAATTCTTATCTATATGCATTGACATGTACATTGAAAGGTTTTGTTTAATTAGGGAATTGTACCAAACAACATATTTGGGAAACGTACCAAATAACATCTTTGGGGATAATATTTTGACACGATGTTGTTTGTAATCATGTGTTGGCTTCATTATCTACATACCAAGCACGTTCCTAAGAATACAAAGTGTAGTATAAATCATGTACCCATAAGGAGGATTTTAGAGATAAATTGCCTATTGTCTAAGTAGCTTCACACCTCACCAAATATTCTTCATGTTTAGTGAGTCCACTATATGTGGGAAACTTTTATGTTTAGTTATTTTGTTCGAATATAATGTTCATGGCTTCCTGAAATTAATCCCAATAATCTAGTGTATGGTGGTGAGTCTCCCACGAACATGCTATAATTCCCTGTAGGGTGTACACCATCATGTTGATGCATGCCTTCTCTAATGGCATATACTCTATTTCTTCAAGAAAATGTCATATTTTTCCTCTGCATTGGAATTTTACAAAATGAGCTAGGTTTTCATTTCCAAAGTGCTTCACGTACTTTATTCTTGTATTTTTAACATTGGTTAAGGGTCATTTGTTTGAATTGATAGCTCCTCTCTCCCTCCAAATGAGTTTATAAGAACTTTGTACCTATTTTTAACAAGATGTGCTTGTTGTATCTGAAACTGAGTGTGCATCATCCCACTATAGTAACCCTTCAGGATTTGAGTCCAAATGTCCCAAAATATTTAATTTGATGTTGTAGATGTCATTTAGTTCCTCTCCATTTTTTACGGAATTGATGTAGTATGTCCCTTGGATTTTTTCCATCGAAATGAATGCTCTCTGGGAGTCATTTTAAAAACTAATATAGCGCTTATTAAACTACAAGTTTGGATTATTTGTGTATGACCAAGGTATACCTAACAGAGATGGGAAATTTTCTACTTCAGAAAGCTCTACGAATTCAAATTTTCCTCTAAAATTGATATCATGCTAAATTTCTAGCATGCAAAATTGAAAATTTTGGTTATGATAACTAAGCACACCATTTGATAAACTCTTTCCCGGTCATCATAAACCCTTCCTCTAATCAGCTTGTCAGCTCACACAACCCCTCTAGGTCTGCATCACCCTCATCCTAGCTAAGATGAAACTGATAACATGTTTTCAAGTGTTATACAAGATGGTTTCATGATTAGAGTAAGTTTCGAGGTGGAATATTTTTCTCTAGAGCACTAAATTGGATGTTTTTAGCCATATTACAACATAAGGACATCCTCCAGAAGCTGACAGGGAAGACTCAAGCTATACGGAAATTGTGAAGGAGATAAATTATGTTATATGACCTGTAGTTTAGGGAAAATATGTGGAGATAATTGATGTTGGGAACAAGTTAAGAAAAACCAGGTCATTTTGGGCACAGGGAACAAAGGCGCCAATGGAGAAAGTCACCTTGTTATGATGATTCTGGGAGTTCTAAGAGAAGTTTGAATCTCATTAGATACTCAATGGAATTCTCTTGGAATTATATAAAATATGGAAACATCAATTTTATGTCTAAGCTTTGAAGATATTTCATGATATCTGAAGTCACTCTTGTTTCTCTTTCATGCTAAAAGGGTGAAAGGTGCCAAAAATCAAATTAATTTTGGATGAATAAATTCTTTAAACTTGATTATAATGAACTCATTTTGTGATTATTTGGAGTCAAAATTATATAATATTTTCACATCTGAACTCCAAATTTTTCTCCCAGGGGTAGAAAAGGAAAGTTGTGCGTTCTAATCTCACATTGGGATGATGATGTTAGCATCACTTAAAGGATTAGGTGCACTTTTCAATTATTTTTATCCCCTTGCACTTATCCCTAAGGTTTAAAGGTACATGGGGGACACAAAAGTGTTCTCACCTATGCATGTTACTTTTTTGTCCTTAAAACTTGTGAATTAAGTGGTTGGGTGAGCACAATGTAAAAATAGACCACTTTCTCATGATGAGCTCCCCTTCCTACAGTTTGGAGCATGTTGTGCTCCCTTGGATTTTCCCAAATGTGAACATTACATGATGGAAAAAAATCCTCCCTCTTCCATTTTCAAGTTTTCATCACTTAAAAACATCAACTTTAAGTGTTGCAAGTGTTAGAGGTGCAAGCTTAAGTCTAGTCAAATATGGCCCCCCTCTCATGTTCCCAAGATCCCATGGCACATTTTGGATCATGTTTTTTCCCCCTTCGATTTTCCCCAAGGTGAAAAGGGACATACGAGGGACACAAAAGTGTGCTCCCCCATGAGGTCTCTCTCTCCATAACTTGGAAAACACAACTTTCACCCCTAGGAAACATCGAACTTGCATCTTGCTCAAACTACTTCCCCTTTCCTCATTTTTCCATGACCCATCAAAAAAAATCTATCTGGTGATGTCATGTTTTATTTTCCCTATAAAAAAATGGTACATGGGGGACAAAAAAATGTCTCCCTCTCTCCACATCAACCCTCATTCAACCCTAGCTAAGCCTGTTTGAGTCAAGCCTGAGTTAAAGTGCACAAGTGAGATAAAAAAGATTCATATTCAAAAACTCCATTTTTGAGTTGTAAAGCTTCATTCCCCCCCCAAAATCTCACTCTCCTAGTTGTTATGCTACTAATTTTTTTCCAGATACCTCATATGCTAAAAAAATAAAGTTATTCATATATCCCAAACCCCTTGTTCGCTCCCCATGAGATTTTAACAGTAGCCCCTTCTCAAAAACGCCTTTCAAATGATCCAAAACTTACATCCGATTGTATTATACATTATTTTTAATGGCTAGAAAAAGTTTCCTGAAGTGAAAAAAACATTTTTTCACATCTATGTATTTTTGAGCGATTGAAATCCTCTAAAAAATGGAGCAAAGAATCATTATGAAATAACAATAACTTTTGAGACCACTTACATTCCATTCCAACATCATAAATACCCACTTCTAAAAATATTAAGCCTTCTTAAGACTCATATTCTATAAATAGTAAGTATTATAAATAGTTTATTCTCAGAGTTTTCATTTCTTCTTACACATTAGGAAAACTCAAAAGTGTCAAATTGAGCAACCAGTGACTAAAAATAGACCGTTATACGTTAAGGATTACTAAAAATATTAAGTGTCAGGATATTTTTCAAGAAATAAGGATGATGATCCTCTTGTGCTAAAGAAAGAACACTTGGAAAGGTTTTGAATAGTTACGTGTAACATCATGGTAACTAGACAGACTTAAGGTTTCACAATATGCACTTCTATTTGAATGAGGCAGTAATCCATCTATCTAGAGGAGAAGACCTTTTTCAATGAGTATAAACAATAAAGAAAATTTTTTAACATCTTGAAGTTTATTCCATTTATAAATGATACATATTTTCATAGAGGTGAATTTCAAGGCCAAGAGGAGTAAGGAAGTGATTTCCATGTTTTAAATTCTACCTTGTGATTATATAATATCATCATATTTCCATCTCAATACATATTGCATAGCAGTGTTTTTGAACACTTATTCAATGCCTTGGAAGGTATCTTCATCTCATAGGAGAGGGAGTTTACATTCTTAATGTTTCCAGTCAACAAGATGTCATAGGTAAATAACCTCATTCATGAATCATTTACTCAAAGATTCATTGGAGGTAGTTTCTTAATCAACACGAATCTTTCCAATCTCCTTATTTTCACTTTTATCTCTTGTTCTCTCTTCCCCTTCCCTCTCTCTCTCTAACATTCTATTTCCTCATTGGGAACTTAAATTTTCACTCTTTCTTATTATTAACTTAAGTGACTTAATGTTGCATTGTAAAAGTACATTTTCAAAAATAAGAAAAAGACTTAATTCCATTCCTAAGGGATGTGAAAGGTCACAAGTCGTGGTGAGATGAAAAGTCACATATGGGGAGAGGAAGAGGCATTTTGTAAGCTAAAAATTGGAGTGGCTTCTCCATTCCAGGTGGTTAGAATTTATTGGTTATTAATAGTTGTTGGATTTCACTACTACTACTACAAGTAATAAGCTACATTATTGTATATCCTTTCCTTTCCTATGTTCTTCCATATGCTATAATTTCCATCTTTGTAAGAAAGTGTGATTTTTTATAACTATGAAAGAAATTTCCAACTTTGTGTCTCCAATTTATTAATCTTTTATTGCTTACATCATTGTTTTCTTCTATTGAATGTGGATCTATTCTGGTTACTTTTGGTGAGAATCTACAAGTGCCTACTCACAACATTAACCCCCTCTCCCCTATTTCTCCTACTTCCCATTTACCTCTTTATAATAAAATTCCCCCCTTGTACACTATACAATTAATTTACCATATGTTTAGTGTAGTATTCCTATGTGATCCCTAGCCTAAACACCCCTCCCCCCACCCCCCCCCCCCCCCCCCCCCCCCACCCCCCCCCCCCCATTATTTTAATTAGTTTGCATTCACTAAGTGGGAGCCTACCCATACCTAAGAAGGAGAGGCTTAGCCCCATGACCATTGGTTGAAATCAATAATCTTCATGTAACAAATTATTTTAGCAAAAACATTTGGTGACTTTATTGGCAAATATTTCCCCTTTGTGCACCCTTAAAAGATATCTGAAAATAAATAAAATAAAGACCATGGAAAAAAAAATACCAAAGTTACCTAGTTGAATGTTCTTTTTTTTTTTGTTATCCCTTTGAAAAAATTTCATTTTTAATAGTTTCATTCCTTTATAATGCTTTAAAAAAAGTGATAAAAGAAGATTCAGTAAAGAAAATCAAGAAGGTGGAATTTTAGTCTTTCATAATCTTATGTTTAAGCCAAAAGAACAAGAAGATTTCATACTTGCTCCCATAAAAATATCAATACGAGTTCCTAAAAATCCACTTAAAGATCCCATTTGATAATTACTTATATAAACCTTAGGTATCATCTCACCAAAATAATGAAAAGAAGAATAACAAATGATTGCATGTTTTCTGTTGGGGCTGGAACATCAGTCCACTATCTTTCACTCCCCCACTATATGAATTACCAAAAGGATCGAGGAATAAATTTCCAAAGTTCTACATAGATGGGAAACAAACATCTAGATCATCATATCACATCTTTTATCCCAACATGTGGTGTTTTTAGAGTGGAACATGAAGAATTTTTTATGCAGTTATTCGTGGAGTCATTTCAAGATGTTGTAGTAGAATGGTTTTACTACATACCACCTCATTCAATTACTGACTAGGATGACATGAAAAAAAAATTGAAGGTAGATTCAAGACTATGGAATAAATTTGTTCCCTCTTTATTTCAATTAGCTCTAATGAAGAAAGAAAAGCTAGAGGCCCATGAGAGAATTTATGGAAAAAATTAACAAGTTAGTTAAAAACATTCCTATTGGTGCTCATCCAACTACATATAATTAGGAAAACTTCTTCATAAATGCTCATTTTCTTGAATTTAGGTTCATACTACAGAGATCTCAATCAAAAAAATTTGAAAATGCTCAAGAATTTACCATTGAAGTGAAATATGACCTTATCATGTGAGGGAAGATCAAAAACTTTTTAGCAATGAAAAAGTTCTAGAGTTTCAAACATGAAATTATTGATCCATTGTTGTAAAAATTTGTCAATGACCTTACTACATTGAAGAGGGAAATTTATCAACATGTCTTCGTATCAAAACCCAAATAGGAATCAAATTACGTGAGAGAACCCCATAGGCTTTCCTTGGAAGCTACGCCGGTTAATGCAATATGTGGAACCTATGAATATGAAGGATAAGAAATTTTTGAATAAAAAATTGAAAGATAAGAAAAATATGGATATTTAAGAATAGGGTATTTTGAATACTCACCTGATGAAGATCATGAAGATTCGATGGTTGATATGAAGAGTTACTCTTATGTGGTATTCACTCACTCATAAGCACAAAAAGAAACCTAATCCTTTAGCTTTCTTTCCATAAGAAGAACCCTACAAATACTCAAATGGACGAATCAATCAAAAACATATGAAAAAAAGAGGATCATTGCAGCTCACTTCCATGGATTCAGCTATAAGAAGAAAATTGAAGCAACCCCATCCAAGGCCCCATCTACCTCTTCAACTAAGTCTTTTTCATCTTCTCTGGTCAAATCAATTTCTCACTTTTGTTGATCTTAAGAATGTAAATCCTATTTGTGTTAAGGCTTCCATTGTAGTTCCTAATTTTCCTACCACTTCTTCACCTATTGACATCATTGACCATGCCAGGAAAGCCAAAATTTAAAATTTTTTAGTCTGAGTACTTGAGAAACTCATCCCAAGCAAATTTATAAACTTGTCCGGTTTATTAAAGTAAGTAGTTACCAAATTCATGTTCCAAACATTTCAACTTCCAAATGACTAACCTCCCAATCCTAATACCAACTTTTTTTTAGAACCTTCTTGCATTCCACATCCTCCCACTTCTAGGAAGGTAGATCCCTTTATATCTAGCCTTACTGGTTCAATGGGCATAAAATGAATAACTACATTATTGACTAAATGGTTCCTATGACAATGTCATACCCACAAAAGTTTCTAAAGTCTCTTGGTCTCTCTCTCAGTCCCCACTATTGGCCATTTTTAATCCATGGAAATCTAAAGAAGTACCTATCATAGGTGAGGTTAAGGATTCTCTACGTAGCATTTGTAAGACATTCCTAATAAGAAGATCATAGATGGAACATACTTGTGGCAGATATGCTAGCTTCATATGGTATGTTGTTGACTAAGAGTTTATGTCCAAATGTTGGTAGAGATATACAGATGGATTTGTCATAAGTCACCATACTCAGTTAATAGTAAGATGAATAATCTCCTTCCTGATAAGGAAAATGAAAGACATGGTTCAAAAATTGAGATGACCCAAGGGCATAGGCATATTATAGTCAATATTCAAGGTATAGAATTTTTTTCATAACTATCGATAGGAATATGTTGAGTTACCCATGTTGATGGATAGGAGTATACAGGGTGTGACATTGATCTAGTTAAGAAACACCATGATGATTTGATGGATCCATAATTTGAAAATATGTACTTCCCATTGGATGTGAATATAGCTACAGGTCTCTCTACTCATGTGGGTGATGAAGGTTCATGGAAATATTGACTTTTAACGAAGAAATATCAAGGTGATGAGTAGTATAAGACACGAGGAGAAAGGTATTTCAAATGGCTTATTGGAAAATGAGACCCTAAGGTTTCAAATCACCTTCTCAAGATCTAGACACGAATATTTGTTCAATGAAGATGATTGTGAATATGAAACCTTTTCTTTCCCATTAGAATATGAATACCCTCTCAATGGGGGATGTATGAATGAGAAAATTATTGGGTCTTTCAAATGTGGATCTACTCAAGAAGACTATGATTCCCCCATCATGAAGATGGATTTCCAATCTCAAAATAGCCAAGATAAAGAAGATAATAATTTTCATTTTGCATAACTAACCTTGTGCTCATTATCCTCTGAAGAGGATGAATTATTGTGCACATCACATCATAGTGAGAAGTAGTTCAAAGATGGGCCAATTTGTGTGAAGGATAATTTCTTAGATCAATTGAGGAACATAGAATATCAATATGCTTGTAACAATGCTCAAAATATCAAAATATTTACCGAGAACTAGCTCATAGAGACCATGGTCATGAAGTACGTAAAAAATAAAGGTCAAATATATATCATATACCATTAATATTTGGTGGTGAGAATAGCAAGCTTGGCATGATCAAGAACTCATTCTAGTAACAACAATAGAAAATCATAAAATGGAATGAATTTTCAAATAGATAAGAAACCAGAAGCAGAATGTCCAAAGTAACAAAGGAAAAGAGCTATTCAAGACTGGACCCTCACTTATAGGAATAATCATACAAAATTTCACAATAAATTGAGAAAGGGTTCGTAAAATTTCAGTAAGCTTGGGCCAATGGATTTGTCAGATACAAAGGCATTTGGTGTTATCCTGTTCATGGGTAAACATTCATTGAAGAATTAATGCTATAGTGAAAGTAGGTTTTCCCTCACATGTACCTTGGGTGATTTAGGAATGTTATACCATTGTTTAACTTTATGTTGTATGCTTCCCTTTATGTTGTGTGTTTCCACTTTGTTGTTGTGCATTCGTGTTGCTTTTTCTCTTAGTTGTGTCAGTAGCTTTCCTAGTTGTTTCAATACAGTGACTATATGGCCCAAAGGATAACGCACTTGTCTACTATTCCATGAGATACCTGAGGTAATTCATTACCCACTCATGGTCATAATTTCCCTGAGATAGATCAATTTTTTTTCATGAAAAATTTCTAGCATGTAAAATTTGAAAAAAAATGACCATGACAACTAAGCCCACCATTTGAAAACCCCTCTCCCAATCATTATGAGCCTTTCCTCTAACCAACCCATTAGCTCACGCATTCCTTTTGGGTTTGTAACACCATCATTATGGCTAAGAGGAACTTAATAACATGGTTTTCAAGTTTGTTTCATGTGCAGGGGAATGGATCCAATATTGATTTCATGATAATACTAAGCTCTAAGGTGGAATAGTGTTCTCTAAAGCACTAAATTGGCTATTTTTAGCCATATTTTAGCATAAGGACATCCCTTGGGAAGCTGATAAGAAAAAATCAAGACATCTATAAGTTTTTTAGCACGATATCAATGATGTTATTTAAGGAATTTTAGGTAAAATTTGTGAAGATAATTGATGTCAAGAATAAGTTAAGTAAAAACATGGGTCATTTTGGGCACATGGAACGAAGGCTCCAATGACAGAAAGTCATCTTTGTTATGATGATTCTTGGTAGTTCCATGGTAGTACTTATGAGACCTAAAAAGATACTGAAATGGAAATATATTTGGAATCCTCCACATAATAGACACATCAATTTTAGTCCAAGACTTAGAAATATCTTCCTTGATATAGCTCAAGTCACTGATGCTGTTCCTCCTTGATTAAAAGTGTGAATGGTGAAAAAAATAAAATTTCAGGACTGAATAAAGTATTTAAAATTATGGGAATGAACTCAGTGTATAATCTTTAGATTAAAAATCATATAATATTTCACCTCTGAACTCCAACATTTTCTCTTGGTGGAAAAAAATGCAAGTTGTGTGTTCTAATTACACATTGGGATGATGATTTCAACATCACTTAAAGGATTAGGCACACTTTCCAAGGATTTTTTATCCCCTTGTAATTTTCATACCTAAGGTGAAAATTGTACATATGGGACAAAAAGAGTGTTCCCCCTATGCATTTTATGTTTTTGTCACTTAAAGCTTGTGACTTAAGTGGTTAGGTGAGCATAATGAAAAAATAGACCACTTTCTCATGATGAAAGCTCCCTTGGCACATTTTGGAGCATGTTTCATCCCCTTGGATTTTCCCCAACAGGAAAATGTACATGGGGGACATAAAATTGTGCCCCACTTCTTTTTTCAAGTTTTTATCACTTAAAAACATCAACTTTAAGTGTTGTGAGTGTTAGATGTGCAAGCTCAAGTATAATCATATTTGACACCCCTCCCAATTTCCCTGGACCATATGACACATTTTGGAGAATGTTGTGTCCCCTTGGATTATTCCCAAGGTGTGAAGGGACATAAAAGTGTGCTCTGCAATGTGGTCTCTCTCTCTGCAATTTAGAAAAAAAAACTTTCATCCTTAGGAAGCATCACACTTGTATCTTGATCAAACCACTTCCTCTTTCCCCATGTTTTCATGACTTGTGGCACATTTTTCAGCTGGTGATGTCCCCTCACATTTTACCAACATAAAAAGGGACATAGGTGACACAAAAAAGCACTCCCTCTCTCCACATCAACCTTAGTTAAGCCTGTTTGAGTCAAGCCCGAGTTAAAGTGTGCAAGTGAGATAAAAAAGATTAATGTTCAAACATTACACCATTTTTGAGTTGTAAAGCTTCATTTTCCCCCCAAATATCAATCTCCTTGCTATGATGCTTCAACTTACTTCAACGAGGAATTCAAGTTCTCTAGTCGATTAAAAAGTAAAAAAGTAAAAATAAGAAAAAGAAAAATACAATCTCTTATAGTGAAAACCTCATCGAGACGCTATTTGAGAAACAAAAAAATAAGAAAGAGAAAAACAAGAAAAAGAAAAAGGATGCATCTCCTGGTGAAAACCTTTCTGAGGCACCAGAGAGAGGAGACTCGATTCTGGATCAACCAGATGACTTACATAAACCTACTGTATCTTTTCAAAATAATGACACATAAAAAATGCTAGTAGAGGATACCATCACTATCAACATCGACATAAGTGATAACCCCAAACTATTATAACTTGGTGCAAGCTTGTCTGAAGTAGAGATAGAGGTATTCAAGGCACTCCTTACTGAATTTTAGGATGTCTTCACATGGTCATATAAGGGCATGCCAGGTTTAGATCCTTCTCTTGTCATGCACAATTTTGTAGTTCACCTAGACGTAAAACCCGTAAAACAGAAATTGAGGAAAATACATCTTAAGGTTGCATTGTTGGTCAAGCCAGAACTTTCGAAACCACTTAAATTTGACTTCATCAGACCTATAGATTACTCTGAGTGGGTATCTAACATGGGTCCTATTGCAAAGAAGATACCTAGGATCTAGATCTACACTGACTTCTGGGATAAATCGACAAGAATTATTTGAAGGATGAATTTCCACTGCCTAACATTGACATGATTTTTGTCTCTACAACAGAGCACAAAATGTTATCTTTAATGGATGGCTTTTCACATTACAACTAGATTCAGATTGCTAAGGAGGACCAGCACAAGACAATATTCACAACACCTTGGGATATATTTTATTACAAGGTCATGCCTTTTGGCCTTAAGAACATAGGGGCAACCTATCAATGGGCAATGACTGTCATTTTCCTTGATTTACTTCATGACATCATGGAAGACCATGTCAATGATATTCTTGTCAAATCTAAAACTAGATTCGATCATTTAACCATCTTACAACATGTATTTGAATGGTTGTGATAATATAAGTTGCACCTTAATCCAAAGAAGTGTGTCTTCGGTGTTACTTCAAGGAAGCTCCTGGGATTCATAGTCTCACAGAGGGGAATTGAATTTGATCCTACTAAGGTAAAATAAATCATGGAGATGCCTCCCTCGTAGAATATTTTTCAGTTACTAGGACTCCAAGGAAAGACTCAATCTATCTGGTGCTTCATATTTTAGTTTGTCAATAAGAGCCATCATTTTAACCAACTCTTAAAAAGAGATGTACTGTTTAAATGGACACAAGAACACCAAGATTCTTTCACTAAGTTGAAATAATACCTATCAACTCAGTTAGTGCTAATTTCACCTATTTAAGACAATCCTATGCTACTATACACATCTATCCCAGAACATGTCATCAAACATTGCTTGCACAACACAATGATAAGGGACAAGAAAAAGTTGTGTATTATCTCATTAGAACATTGATTGATCATGAACTCAGATATTCTTCGGTAAAAAAAGTATGTCTGGAAGTAGCATTCACCTTTCATAAGTTGTGACATTACCTACTCAATCATACAACAAAGCTAATTGCCAAGGTAAACCCGTTAAAATATTTACTATCAAGACCTGTCCTAAAAGGATGAATGTATGGAGGGGTTATACTCCTAAGTGATTTTGACATAGAATTTTTCAATAAAAAACTCATGAAAGGGAAGATCTCCAAACCATTCATTTCGAGTTCCCAAATGAAGAGCTCTTATATGTTGATGTAGTCCCTTTTTGGAATTTGTTTTCTGACGGATCTTGCAACATGCACGGGTCAAGAGTTGGCATTGTGCTACGTACACTAGATGGCGATGTCATACCCACGTCTTATTGATGTAGAGACCTACATATACACTTGAAATCACCAATTTTTTTTCTTAGAAGTCACTAAAACAAATTGATCACTCACCCAAAAACCATGAACTCATACTTTGCTCCAGTAGGCAAATCTCACTCAAAAGCACTAAATTTCTTATCACACTAAACCAAAGCCTAAAATCATTTTATGCATGTTTAAATACATCATACAAACATGTTCAAACCATCCAACAAGTTTCACTTCTCTATTTTTCACACTTTTCCTTCTAGCCCTTCTTATGGCCTTGTAGCCCTGCAAATGTTGTTTTCCACTCATTTTTCACCTTAAACCTTGACCTGTAAACTTTTTAAATTCCCATTATGATCATTAACTTTCATACCAAATTTCATGGACTAGCTCTTCTCCAATAAAAAGTTATCCTCTTTTTTACAATTTTGATAGTCTTAGCAATTAGCCCTTATGTTGCACAAATCTTGAAACTGGGAGTTATGCATAAAATTCCATGGAAAGATGTTTACATTTTTGGATACCCATTTTTGAGTTCTTTCTTTTTTCCAATTTTCTTCCCTCAAATCCTTCTCTATCATTCCCAACACTAAAACCCTCCTTTTTGTTTGTCTCACAATGTCTAGCTAGGGTTTCATATGAAAAAATAGGGTTTTGAATTCTTTTCACTATAAAAAACTCCTCAGACACTTTAATTCACCTGTTTTTGACTTACTCAAAGCAACTTCACCATCTCCTTCACTCATTCCATCTTATTGTGCTTATTTTCACAGTTTGACTCTCTAGGCTTGTTCTTGTTACATCAATCCTCAAGTACTCTATTTTAGGATTTCTTCTTCTATTTCCCTCAAGAATCTCCTTTAACTTTATTTCAGTGTCTCCTTAACCTTTTTAACCTAAACAAGTCATTCATTCACTCTCACAAAAGATACTTCTTACCAATTTCTATTCTACCCTTCTCAAGTTGCTTAAAAGAGTACAACACATGACAATCTAATTTCTTTGGTTTTGAAGGGTTCTTTAACTATTTTATCCTCATTCAAGGTGTTGGAACTCTTTATATCACTATTCCCTCCTTAGATCACTATCCTTCTCCTAGATCATCTCCAAGAAAATGGATTTTTTTAACTTGTTTGACTCTGCAACTTAGGTAGATCTGTATTATTTATTGTTTCTCTCTTTAGAGACATCTCAGGGTTTGTTTGATGACTTTTCCTCTTGTCTTCAAATTCAATTACACCTCTCTCCACCTCAACTCAGGCTTCACAATTTCCTAGTAAAATCGTGAACCACACCAATCTCTTTTCTTAAATCTTCTAAATTATATATACACAACTACATCTGGGTTTGCATACTTGTTTTGGCCTTGAGTATTTTACTACAATATTAAAACTTCACGTACATCTAATACATACCCTTTACTCTCATGATAAATGCTTGTCATTTATTTAGCTATATGCTCCTTAGAATTATTTAGTTTCCTTAATCTTCAGCCCTCATACCTATAAATAGGATTGTCACAATTTGCAAGATGGTCTGTGTTTGGTAAACACAATCCATCACTCTTAATGATCACTCTTAATGATCCACATTCTGTCTCAATTAAGGTTATTAAAGTTCATATACTCTTGTTAATGTCCTTCCCATCTCTACATGCCTTTTCAAAACTCAAGAAAAAAGTTACTTGATTCTCTCCAACTATCAATTTCTGGGTATGCACAGTTAAGTAAATGAAACAAAGTCTTAGGTGAAAAAATTTCCTCTAAAGACTATGATCCTTCACAATGAGTACTATGAATTCTAAACTTCACTCCTCAATATCCTTCTTCCTTTTTTCAAGTTTCTTCTTGAAAGTGGAACATACTTTTGCTTCTAAACCCTATGACATGGCATCTCAAGACCATTAGGGTTTCAAGCTTTATCTCCCTTTCCTAAACTCTGTGAAGGTTCCCCGAGGTTCTCTTTTACAACCACAAACTCATACACATTTAAATCATTTCTCCTACTTGTAAAAATGCTTGACAAATTATTTATTAACCTTAAATTTTATCTCTCATTCTGAGATGACTCTAACACCCTGGTTTCTTCTAGTTTAAGTCCTTTCTTCACAATCTCATTTGTTAATTGGCAATAATCCTCACCATCAATCCTCCTACAATCCTAACCTCACTAGAACACCCTTATTCATTTATATAAAGCCTCTCAAAATACAATGTATAATTCTTACCTTGATCTTCCTCACTGTCCTCTTGTTGTTCAAACTTTCTCTTCAATCTCACGCCTTTTCATGACTCTTTATTGCCTTTCCCAAACATGTACACACACTTAAGTTCCTACAAATCATTCATGCACAATCATTTATGAGAATTCAAGAATAATTTCTTCATCTTTCAATGCATATAATCATATTATATCTTTAAATACAGGATATACAATTTAAAAGCCTTTATTTGATATATCCATGACTGTTACAAAGCTTCAAAAGCCTTTTCATGTCTTGATACAAAAGAATTCTTTCTCAGACCCCTCTTCCAACTTTTTCCTAACCTACCATTGGAATGCATCATCTCATTATGAATGAGGGATGTACTTAGGGTTTCATCATTTAGCTCATACATGATTAAGCCAACTCTAGTAAGTTTACACCTTGATAGGTCAAGTATGAGAGAGAGAGATAGAGTACATGACATGACCAACTTATTTATTAACATTAGACCTATACTAACCCCCTAGGTGACTAACATACTAACACTTAGAGCTAAGATACATTACTAGGTTGATTTGAATATTTAAATGTGTTATTATAGGTTATTATTTATCCTTTTATTTATTTATTAGGATAATTATTACTGTAGACACCTAAATTTCACTTTTGCAATCTTATTGTCAAAACGCACGCAAATCACTCCTATTCTTCCCAATTCCATTATAATTAGTAGTCTTTATTAATTAACTAATGTTTCTTACCACTTTAGCCAATTAACACCATGTTATTGATTGTGTAACCCCTTTCGCATTCAGGATGCCACTTTACCGAATCGTAAGTCAAAATCTTCTTCAAAACAAACAATTAGCGATTATAGGCTAATTAAGCCTATTTTCCCCTTGATTTAGTCAATATACCCTAATATTGGCTTAAACCCCTCTTCCAACCACTCAAAATCACCCCATTCATCTCTACAATGTTTCAGCAAGCTTCAAAAGTTTATCCTAGCCTCCTAGTTGACCCTAAGTGGTTGATTAAGGCTCCACACCTCTTAATCACTTGGTAATTCACTAATTATGATTAGCAAGGTCTAATCATGATTAAAAATTCTAATCTAGTTTGGGGATTTTAGTCCCACATGCACCAAAATACAATTTTATCCCAAAAGGAAAACTATAAAAAGAGTGCACCTCATTCCTTTATACTTTACACCATGCTTTGATTTGCATCTCATATAATAAATATGATATATAGCCAAGTTCAATCCTTGCTTAAATCTTTCAATGGGGTTAGTAGATGGATATCTAAAATTACCAAGTAGTCATTTGGAGAGGCCATTTCACCTTTTTTTGAGTAGCAAGCATAACCATTTGATTGCCCTCTTAGGTCTATTTAGGCCCATTTTAGGTAATTCAAGCATATTAGTAGGCATGTTTAGTTAGATTTTGTATTGTTTTCATACTAGTTAAGCATTCTTTTAAGCTTCTATATGAATGTTACATTCCTAGACCTACAACCTTGGCTAGATGGATGGCAATGGTGTTAGCTTTCCTTGTTTAGTCATGCAATTTTCTTTGTAGAGTTTAGGGTGCTTTCATTTAACACGCTTGGTAGGACAATACCCAATCGCATTCAATTTCAATTTTTAAAGCTTTTAAACTTAGTTTCAAAGTTTTTCATTTCAAAGTTTTAGATTATTTCCAAGTTTCCTAGACTAATTTCAAGTTTTTGTACTTTACTTTCAAGCTTTCTAGTGTACTTTTAAGCTTTTTAGATTAACTTCTCAATATTTTTATATTAATTTCAAAATTTTAGAGTAATTTTCAAAGTTTTAGATCAATTTCCATTTTTAAAAGTTGTTTAAACTAGATTAGTGGTAGAAGTTGTGTTTTCTTGCTTTTTGCAGGATATAAGGAGGCGAAGCCCTGTCAAAATTGCCAAGAAATCCCAAAGATTGGACTTTTTTTTCAAAAACTTTTCTTCAAAGCTCGAATTTTTGACCATCTATAGGAAAAAGGTGCCTTTGCATGACTGTGAGCACCTGTGCACTAGTAGGGGTGCTTGTGCATCAAGGTAAAATTTTCTCAAAATTCAAAAAGTTCAATTTTATGATTCCTATCAGTTTTACGGGTTTTTAGATGTTGTTTTTGTCAAATTATTGATTTTAGAGAAATATTCCTAACAAAATTGTCCCAGGGTTTGATAAGGGATTATTGAGTAAATTTGGTTAGGGCTTGAGGAGTGATTGTGTTTTCATACTTTGATTGAGTTTGGAATAGAGTTGTGTATGCTCTTCTCTTGCACCTAGTGTGATCTTGAGAACCAAAAGCACCTCTAAACCATTTTTTTACTTCTTAGGAGTAAGTAGGAACAATTATCATTAATTTTGTGCCTAAGAGAATAAACCTTTTTTTTTTGCATATACTTGATCTTTTAGTTTAAGAGCTTTTTCACTTGATTAAAAAATCAAGGCTAAAATTTATCTATGCTCTTCCCTTGCACCTAGTGTGATCTTGGGAATCAAAACCAATTTTAGTCTTTTCATTAAAAAACACTTGTATGAATTGGGAATAAACCTTGTTTTTACAAAATTTGATGGTAGTTAGTTGATTTACAAGCATTTTTCATTATTATTTTCTTATGATATTGTGAATCTATTTTGAAACTACTAACCATTTTGTGAAGCACCTAACACTAGTCAAAGAAAGGATGACTTAAAAAATTTTTCTAACTACATGTGTGATTGTAGGTTGCCAAAAGGAGTACAAAAATACCACATTAAGTATAAAAGATAAAAAATGCACCACAATCATCACATTGTATTTACAGGTTTCTATTAAGAACTACGACTCATGCGCTAATCTAGGACATAACCCCTTTGGCATAAGCCTTAAGCTACAACAATGGGGGTGGTCCTAGGAACCCTAAAGTAGTTCACACAAGAGGGAACCTTGTGAATGAAACAAGAAAGTGCTCCACACTACCGACTTGTCTAGTACGCCTTGGTGAGATTAGCGTCAAAGATATCCGTATCGCGACCCCATTGAAAGCATAACTGAATGCAATTCGGTGCTCATTATACTGAAGGGGGTAAAGTAAAGCTGAGATGCTCCCAAATTAGTCAGTGTGAATTTTTGGGTAAATCAAGCTCACTTTAGATATCTTGTGACACCTAGAGAGAGAACCACCTAGGAAGATTGCCGACTTAGAGCAATTGTTTTTGTCTTAGATAGTATATTTGAGAGCTCTCATAAAGTGACAAATTTTTTAGATTCAAGATCTTATTTTTCAAACAAGGGAAATAATCTCTTAAAGTTGAAACCGCGTGATTTTCATCATGAAATCCACTTAGTGTCATTTTGTCCTAGTTTTTCACTTGTCTTAAGACAAGGCGAAACTATGCCAAAGTAACACCAAGTTTATTTCAACACCACTTGGTCTACACCCTTGTTTTATTACTGCCCATTTTCAGACAAAAGGAAACAACATTACAGATATCGCTAGATATTACGTGTCCACCACTTTTTTATTCTACTTGCACGAGTAGGTTGCATTACCGGAGTGCAAGTGTTGAAAGTGTGCATGGTATGTACTCGCGATCTAGTAGGCCCCCTTGTCTCAAAAAACCATATTTGAGACTTATTATGATCGTAGTTAGGTTATTTCATCCTTGTATTCTTTTGAGTTATTACGCTTACCATATTATAGCCATATAATTGAGATATTTATGTCTTGTTTCCATTGTGAAATTAGGCCTAAATCTCTATATTGTAGAGTTACGTTATTCACATGCATAACAATTTCTTACTATAATTAGACGTAGTTTTTACATGCTAACTTTGTCTTGAGTTTTGTGAGTGTTGAGGATACATTGTTAGCATTACAATAACATCATTTTGACACTAGAAATCTTGATTTCCTAAAAGCTTGGTTCACGTGTCCAAATAGTGTCGTTACGTTGCTCACATTGTTATCATCCATTTTACGAGACTTGGACTTTGTTATTGTTTAGAAACTAGTTTTTAATATATCTTGCTAGAAGATTGCGTCAACATTCTCTTATCATTTAGTCCTTGTTTGTTGTAAACTTGACCTAACTGGTGATGTTGTGTTGTCACTATTTGGTTACAAACCTATCTAGATGAAATGTTAGAGAATAAACTATTTAGTGTAACTAAATTTTGAGCATTGTACGTCATTGTATTATTCTAAGGAAAACTTGAGTCATATATTACCTTGTTAGGGTAGCTTGTTCGTTATTCTTTAGATCATACATTCATTTTGACGTATCACTTTTTTGGCTATTCTATAGTCACCTTGTTTTAGCAACTTAGGGTTGTTACGCTACACAAATTTGACTAAGTTCCCTTTTTAGTAAACCTTAGTGGAAATTCTTCACGTTGTATTTCCTATCTTGAGTATGCCTACTATGAGGATGGGATCCCAAAGATTAGGAACTGATATATTTGGAGGTGAAAACTTTATTTTAGAGGATAATGTCATGGTTGACCATAGTGGTAGAGAGGAAGAGTCTCCTCGTACGAATATAGGGTGTCATCCCGCCAATTTTGATGATTACATTTAAAAAAAAAAAATGAGGTTCTTATGAGTGTTATGGAACTAGGAGCTAGGTTACCTCCCATGGTGGACCCTTCTCTCATTTCTGCAATGGTTTGAGGGGAAGAGGAAGTGGAACATTTGAGTCGCCATATAGATGATATATTAAACCCAGGTCATGGCTCTACTTCTGCATGAAAAAATAACGAGGAAGTACCTTTTGAAAATGATGGAGACTATTGTTTTCCTCCTATTAAAATTCATTGTGAAGACCATGAAGAATATGTTCATCATGCACAACCTCCTCCTAACAAAGATCGTAATGAAATACCCATTCAAGAGGTTATGTTAGAACAACAGGTCCAAGCCCTCACTTGTCAATTGGAAAGTTTGGCTTCACATATACAAAAGGAACAACCAAAAGTTGTGAAACAAACTAAAGCATCATTTTACGAATTCCCAATAAACACTCCTCGACGGGATACACGAAAGGATCCTTATGAGGATTTTTTCATTGAAAATTGGGGTGGGCATACACCTAGGCTTAACCCTTTATATAGACCTACACCGCCACAACACAAGATCCACTTTTTAATCAAGAGTGGTCAACAATGAAGAACACCCTTCAAGCATTACGAGAGGGCCAAACCGGTAACAATAACAAGAAGTATTGGTTTGATGAGTTATGTCCTTACCCATTTGACAAAGCCATATTGTAGGTACATTTTCCAAGATATTTTGATTATCCAAAATTTGATATATATAAGGGAAAAGGTGACCCTCATGATCATACAAAAGAATTTTATATGGCATGTCAAGAGGTGGCATTCAATGACAATTATCTTATGCGCTTTTTTCCACAAAGTTTAGGAGACACGACGCTAGAATAGTTTGTGCATATTCCTAAGGGATCCATATCAACATGGCCAGAACTAGAAGAGAGTTTCATGTGACACTTCTCTTTCAATATGGAAAATGATGTTACCATGTTAGATCTCTACAATGCCAAGCAACGAAACAAGGAGAAATTCGCTATTTTTTTACAAAGATGGAGAGAGTTAGCTAGTCGCTTCCCTTGCTCCCTACCCGAAAAGTAGATGATATGCATATTTGTTCCCAACCTCCATCAAGAAATTACATTCCACTTGAAAATGCATTGTGGTAACAAGTTTGAAGAGGTAATAGAAAAATGGAGTCAAATTGAAAAGGCATTGTTAGCTAGGGGGACTTTAAAACCTTTCTCTCGCGAACACAACGATTCTAAATCTAACGATAAAACAAAGTTTGTTCCTAATAGAAACAAAAAAGTCGTTAGTGATGGGATAGTAGAATCTAAATGGGTGTAAGCAGTGAAAAACCACACACCTTTGAAACTTGCAAAGGGTAATCCCCTCACCAAGTATAAACGCCGCACTTTTACTCCTCTATTTGAATCCATATCATCTATACTAAAATAATTAGAGGCCATAAACATGGTAAAATACCCTGAAACACAACCCTATAGGGATGATACACATAAACCATCACAGTTTAGGGAGAATTAAAGTTTTACCATGTAAAAGGTCACAAAATGGACAAGTGTTTAAGATAAAAACACTATATTCAAGATCTAGTTGACAACGGTGATATTGAAGTAGATTCCGTTGTAGATGCAAAATCTCCAAATGAAAAACTATGTATTTTCAAAAAGCCTTTTCCCAATCATGAAGAAAAGAAAAAGTTAGATCATGGACAATCGTCTCATAATAAGATTGCTAGCTATATGTCAAACAAAGACCATTTCGATGCCCTGATAGGTTATGTTAAACCCCTCATTAAGAAAATCAATACAGTTAGAATCCTTAGTTGAAGATCCTTCACATAACCTACCATTACATATTGAGGTTATTATCAAACGTAATAAGGTTAAGAGAGTGCTTGTGGATGGTGGATCGAGTCTTAACATATGTACTCTTAAACTAGTCCACTGAATACGCTGCATAGAAGCTGATCTAGAAACAAAGGTCATCACCATTAAGGCATATGCCAACAAAGAACAAAAATCAGCTAGAATGATCACTTTATCATTAGGAGTGGGTCCCATAACACATGATATGAAGTTCCACATCTTGGAATTGGAACTCCCTTACAATATCTTACTCGGTCACCCATGGATTCCCGCCATGCAGGTCGTGTTGTCAACGTATCATCAATGTTTAAAGTTGCAATATGAGGGAAAAACACTCACCATACAGGGGACACTCAACCTTTTTCTCATTGTAGAGCATTGTCGAGATTTTTCCCTACAATCTATGAGTGTCCATCTATGAAGATCACTATTCCTATCCAGTCAGAGGCCCTCGCTTCACGAGTGGATCTAAATACCCTGTCTATTAATGAAAATGGTGCTTCCACCTCAAAAACTTTTTTGTCTACATGGGAGATGAAGCTCAAGCCAAGCAGTTATGGAGAGTATGATCTACAACAAACCCTAATGGTTCATAATGGTTCACTATCAGCCTAAGCGCATGGTAAGCCATGTTTCAAAGTCCAAAGATCAAGATAGGCTTACCCTTTTAAGAACTTTACTCCTAGTGACTTGCTAGAAGATGAAAGGTTTCTTATGGACATTGTATTCCCTCTAGATGATGATGACATGGCTATATGCTATAAATCACCTAAGTATCCCATTCCTAATCGGATAATGATTTCCATGGGGTATAAAGGACGTGACTGCGAGTGCCATGAATAGGGCCCATTAGAAGCTCTTGCAATACCACGACATATAGTAGGTAAATCATGTATAGGCATCCATTTATATGAGTCTCAATCTTTAGATGATGAGTATGCCTCTTCTGAGAGTGAGGATAGTTTTTCTAGAAATGAAAGAAAAATAGATTCCTGATGTAGTCTTTACAAAGACCTTGCCTCTATGAACCTATTCGCCAATATGGCTATCCTTACTATAACCCCTGTTATACCCACCATATCCCACATAACTCAACCATTAGCCCTCACTTACCCGTCACTCATGAATTGGGATCAACAACAACACGTGCCTATTGACGTGTTTCAGAATGATGAGGCCATTGGTTAGTTCTTGGGAATCAGAGACAACATTTGAAGAAATGATCACAAGAAGGGGTTCTCTATTCAGCTTAACACATGCACACACTTTAGAGAGGAAGTAGAGTTGTGTGGGAATTTAAGTAAAAAAGTGAGCAATGGTAAAAGTCCCAAATAAAGTCCTTATGGAAGTAAAAGGGGGAAGTCCTATAGTGAAAATCTCTTTAAGGAGCTTGTGGACAAACATGCAAAACAACCTATGGAAAAGATAATGTACCCGCTTTAAGATGAAGAGCTCCCTGAACCACCTATGATAAAGGAGGATCTCAATCTCCCTCCTGATCCTATATGGATGGGGGATGAATCAAAGTTACTAATGGAAGATACAATAGATGTTAATATCGGCACAAAGGAACTACCACAGATAGTTAAGTTGGGAGCTTCCCTCTTAACTCTTAAGAGAGCATGTAGACATCTTCGCATCGTCTTATACGGACATGCCGAGACTTGATCCTACACTAGTGGTGCACAATTTTGTGGTACATCTAGATGCCAAGACCATCAAACAAAAGCTCCAAAAGATGCATCCTCGCATCACCTTACTGGTAAAGGCAGAGCTAGAAAGGTTACTAGAAGTATGCTTTATCAAACCTATTGATTAGTCACAATGGATCTCCAATGTGGTCCTGATTCAAAAGAAGCCAATTGGTATTAGAGTATGTATGGATTTCAAGGATATAAACAAAGCTTTTGCTAAGGAAAATTTTCCTCTGCCAAACATCGACATGATTGTCGATTCTACAATAGGTTATGAGATGCTTTCACTCATGGATGGCTTCTTAGGTTATAATTAGATAAATATTGCAAAATAAGATCAACACAAGATGACTTTCACAACTCCATGGGGGACGTTTTGTTACCAATTCATGTCTTTTAGCCTTAAAAATGTAGGCGCTACATATCAAAGGGTGATTACTGTAATATTTGACGATACGATAAGTAACATCATGTAATATTATGTAGATGATATAATGGCTAAATCTAGAACCCGTGAGGAACACCCAAAAATTTTATGGCATATCTTTCAGTGTTTACGGGATTACAAAGTCCAAATTAACCCAAAGAAGTGTGTGTTCAGTGTGCTATTTGGGAAATTACTAGGATTCATTGTGTCATAGAGAGGAATAAAAGTGGACCCTGTAAAGGTTACGACTATCACAGAAACACCTCCCCCTAAGAATATTAGAAAACTGTGTAACTTACAAGGGAAAATTCAGACCATCAGAAGGTTTATTTCACATTTCACAGACAAGTGTCATAGATTTACACATCTTCTTAAGAAGGATGTTAATTTTAACTAGGGACTAGAACAACAACAAACATTTTCTTTACTAAAAGAAAACTTGGCTAACCCCATGTTCTCATGCCACCCACAACAAGAGAACCCTTGTAACTTTATATCTCTACTACACATTTTACAATTGGAGCAGTGTTAGCCCAGTTTGACAAAGAACAGAGAGAAAAGGCGGTGTACTATTTGAGTAGGACATTGGTAGCATATGAGCTAAATTATCCACAAATAGAGAAAGCTTGCCTAGCTGTGGTGTTTTCTCTCCAAAAGCTACGTCATTATATGATTAACAATAAAATCAAGCTTATTTCAAAGGTTGACCCTTTGAAGTATTTATTTTCCAAACCAACACTAATCGAAAAGATGGCTAATTGGACATCTTATTAAGTGAGTTTGACATTGAATATGTTCATCAAAAGTCAGTAGAATGAACCTCTATGGATCACAATGATTGGGATGGTCTATGGGATTTGTATTAGGACCTACTACCTACTATATGAATATACTCAAGAAATCTCTGATCGGCCAGAACAACTGTATAGTACTACATCCTATAATAAGTGGCCTCACCTGCTATAGTAACACTGTGACCAATCATCAACTGCATCCCCGAGGAAGTATCTTCCTGTTGCAGTGTATCACGCTCTGCCACAATTTTGGCTAGCTATATCCGTAGCTGTGATCGCTCTGCCACAATTTGATCTTGCTATACCTGTAGCTGTAGGCTATCTGCTATCACTCGGTCCCACTCTGTCTGTAGCTAATCCCACTCTACTATAGCCCGATCTCTCTCTACATGGGAGTGTAGGCTATTTATCATCACTTGATCTTACTCTGAAAAGGCTTGATCTCACTCAGTCTTGACATGATATAGCTCTGTCACAAGCTAGTCCCCATCTGTAAGGGCCCGATCCCTCTAAAAAATAGCCTAATCCCTCTCAACTACAATTTGAAGCTGCAAAGCTATCACCAATTGAAGCTGTTACTACAAGGAAATAACCTATTTATCTGGTATAACTTGGGTATCCTACATATCCTACTCATCTTGTATATCATGCTCATCCTATATATCCTACATATCTCATATATCAGGTATATCTTGCTCACCCTGTATATCATGTATCTTTGCTATATCATGCATAGCCTGTGTATCCTAAATATCTAGAAAATCATCCTCTATATCCTCATCATGTCAGTCCCCTCCTCCACCCCTTGGTGGACTGTGTCGTGGACTTGTGCGAGGGGGTGATAAAGGTACCTGCACTGGATCCTGCAATGATACCCCCATATATGGTACTACTCGTCTTTTGCCTCTACTAGTGGATCTGGAGCTTGCTCATCATGCTTCGCTATGATCAGTATCTCTTGAGGAATGAAAAACTGATGTGGTAATATTAGCGTATATCACGCTGCATAATCTAGTGTAGTACCCGAATCTAATATCTATGCATGCTATACCTAAGTCTACGAGACTACCTCTAAAATCTAGCAAGAGCTCAATCCAACCTAATCTGTGGTCCCATGTCAAAAATCTCTTTGTAGCGGCGTGCGTACCACATGTCATCGCCAGGAATCCCCTGGATAAGACTAAGCTAACACTGAACTCAGTCCACCCTATACCACTCTATACCACTCTAAGACATGGCTCATGCTCCCAATAATAAAGTGATCTACTGCCGTTGTCCCTAACTCATCTTCATCCCGTGGCCACTGATATAACCTGTATGGTTGCCAAGTAATCATGTGGGGTTGTAACTCGTCGAATGCTCATCAGAAGTAATTGGTATCCCCCTATGGCTGCAAACATCATCTCCATCAGGAATCCAACCCATGAGAGAAGGATCTCCAAAAACTTGAGCTCTCAATGCTCCTAAAGGACGTCCAATGGAAATGTGGTCCCAAGCCCAAATATGTAGCAAAGTAGTAGGGCCCAGTGTCCTCTGACCATGATAAGCTATTAAATGTAAGTAAAAATATAAGTGAGCCAGTATACACTGATCCCAATAGTAGAATCTGCCCTAAAGTAGGCCATGGATCACTCTAATGAGACCCAGGGAGAATCAAGCATCGATCTTATTAGGCAGCAACATGCCGCTGACAAGAGCTAATAGTTATACAGGGACCCATCCTAGCCACATGTCGACCATGCATCTCCTAGCCACAACAATCATGCCTCAGTGGGGAATGTCAGTAAATCCAAATATCATTGCTATGTAATGCTCAACTCGGTGCAGGTGACTGTCGTAGGTAATCAAACAACCCTGGATTGGAACTTGCAGGATCCGCCACACATCCTCTAGTGTCATAGTCCTCTCACCTGTCGGAAGTTAGAAGGTCTGACTCTCATCATGCCATCTCTTAGCTAAGGCTATGAGTAAACTATGATCGAAAGAGATATGGGGCATGTGACCTATGTAAGATAAACTTGTCACCTCCAAGGTAATCTCTAGGAAGACCCGATCGGAACATCCAAACATCACCTAAAATTTTTGAAGTCGTGCATGTCGCTCCCGCATCCCTAGTGCATCCAAATACAACTTCAGAGACAGATAGGTAAATTGTTGTAGTCTATTTTTCTATTCTACCATGCAATTTGTTATAAAAAGGTCTAAATTTAGTGTGTTATCCTTCTATTTTCATCATTAAATTTCTCTATGGCTCACATTTTTCTTCTACGAGGGGGTTTTCTAAACAAAAGCTAAGTTTTTGGCCTAAAAAGTAGTTTTAAGAGTGCCTTTCATGTGTAAACACCCCTCCCTGTGTGTGCACCAACACCAAGCTCTTAGCATGGGTGCATGTGCACTCCCGCACAATTAAAAAAATAAAAAAATAAAAAAATGGCTCAACACAAGCACCCAGGCGCCCATTCTAACCAAATAAAGTGCAAAAATCACCAAACTGCCTCAGCACAGGCACCCAAGCACCCATGCTGGCCAACTAAAGTGCAAAAAATCATCAAACTGCCTCAGCACAGGTGCCCATACTGGAGAACTACATGTAAAAACTCACCAAAGTGGCTCAGCATAGGCACCCATGCTGGCCAACCAAAATGTTGAAAATACCAAAGTGGATTAGCATAGGCGCCCAAGCGCCCATGCTGGCCAACCAAAATGATAAAATGCCAAAGTGGCTCAGCATAGGTGTCCAGGCACCCATGCTAGCCAACTACATGCAAAAAAATGTCAAAGTGGCTCAGCATAGGTGCCTAGGTGCTCGTGTTGGCCAACCAAATGCTAAAAATGCCAAAGTGTCTCAACACAGGTGCCCAGGCGCCCATGTTGGCCAACCAAAATGTGAAAATGCCAAAGTGGCTCAACACAGGTGCCTAAGTGGTCATGTTGGCCAAATACATGCAAAAAAATGTCAAAGTGGCTCATCACAGGTGCCCAGGCACCCGTGTTGGCCAACCAAATGCTAAAAAATGCTAAAGGGGCTCAACAAAAGTGCCTAAGCACCCATGATGGCCAAAAAAAGTAAAAAAAAACTATCAAACTGGCTTAGTAAAGGCACCTAGGCACCCATGCTGGCCAACAAAATCCAAAAAAAGTCAAACGGGCTCAACACAGGTGCCTGGGCGCCCATGTTGACCAAGTAAACTAAAAAAACAAAAAAAATAGCTCAGCATAGGCACCCAGGTGCTCATGCTGGCACACAAATTTCACAAAAAGTAAATAAGTTTCTCAACATAGGTGCCCAAACACCCATGCTGTCAAGGAAAACAATTTTTTTTTGTATACACACCTAACATAGGTGCCCCCCAGTTTTGCCCTAAATTTTACCTCAAAATGCATATTTTCTGTTAAAAATTAAAATTTTTAAACTACTAGGGTAAAAGAGAGAATTGGGTACCAGTGGTCCATCCACTGGAAGTCTCAAGTAATCCCTCACGAGGTTTGCGCGATGCCTTTGATTCACTACTCTTGCCATTTCCTCCCATGGGTCAGAGCTCAATTCAGTAGTCAAATGATAAGCAAGTGTGGTAAAATGACTTGCCGCAGTGACTTATATACTCATTTCTACCTCCTGCGGTGTGTTTCTCACTCCTAAAGTGCCTTGAAACCGCCGTGTATCTTCTAAAATTCCTTTAACACTAGCCGTGATGATTATTTAAAAAAAAAATAATTATTTTCTGCACGTTTTTACTACTTTGGGGCATATTTTTACTTCCCAACGACCTTTTCTGCTACGCAGGGCATTTTTTGCCTTACGGTCACTTTTAGCATTGCCTCATGACTTCGTTAGGATTTCATATATAATATTTTCTTCTTTAAAATAAAATAAAATTTATTATTATTAAAATCCAAAAAGTTGTAAAAATTTAATTGTTTTACAAAAAATGGTAAACAACATATATACAGCTGAAACCTGTGTCAATTGCATCATCCTTGCACATTGAAATATGTCCCACAAAACCATATTTCTGACGTTCTTGCTTGTTCTTGTCTCAAATGACATGTAAATCATCATGATCTACCTCCATTCACAAATTTGGGTATGCTTATTATGTCGGTACTCCCGTGCAACAATGAGTTGCTAGGTACTGTGTTATAATGCACAAATGCTTTCCATGAGACTACTTGTGTCCTCCATTTTTCCCATTACATGTGTTATTGCTTGGGGTAACATTTTTAACCCTCGTTACAACATGAACATTTAGGAGTTGGAGCTTATAGATAATAAGCTAAACATGGGTGCAATAGGGTTAATGGAGATTCAAGTACGTGTGATGGCACTAGTTTCTCAAAGTTTACATTAGTTTAAGTTGTAGCTCCCAAAATTATCCTGCATTGCAGGTTTAAACATTGCTTATAGATCTAGATGTCATTATCACCCATATCTCCCAGGAAATGCATAATGTACACCCAACTGGAGTTAAAATACTTGAAGTACGTAAACTTAGATTAGTAGGGGTCATATGGGTGGGCAATGTTATCTTACACTTTAATATACTCAAAATTGAAAGGCGATGAAGTAGACATAGTGGAAAATTGATCATAAACCCCCCTTGCATCATTAATAATTTTCGCACCCCAAATGTTGAGACTTGTCTTATATTGCGTCATTAATGATTTACCCATCATATGACTAAAATTCCTCAATACAAGAAGTCACTATGGGGCACCTAATATAACCCATGTTTATCCCCATCCTTAATCCTTCTCAATACCTAAGAAAAGATTTGAGCCCGATATTTAACCTATTTACTCATAATTATTTGGTAAGTCATAATTTCGATTTTCAATTAAAAATACTTAAATCACCCATTCTATTACTCAAGGGGGCATCCTTAATCAAGCTAATTGGTTTCTCTAATATGATAATCCACCTGTTCATGATTGAGTACTATGTTTTGGAGTGAACCGTTGCACATGAACTAATCACCTTATACAATATATAAAGAAACATTACACATTTTTTCTAATTTGAGTGGAGTGAATGTATTATATTCTAAGTTAGGTTGAACGAAGATATTATATTCAAGAGAAAATTGGTAAAATGTTAAAGATTTATTAGTTGAGATAATTGAAAATGTTCATACTTTTGTTGATATTAATAACACATAAAATTCCATTTAGAAAATATGTCTCACAACTCTACTTTTAATCATTAAATAACGTACACTTGCAATATTTTATGTGCTGATATTAACAACACACTTCCATTTACAAAACACTTCTCACAACTCTACTCTTCTTCATCAAAACTTGCACTAGTCATTTGAAAAGGGAAGTTTAGAAAGGAATGAATAAATATTTCTTGCATCATCACCATTGCACTCATTCATGCAATTCCTAGTACTAATAACAAGAGCCACAAAGCAGCCAGTTCTTGCCTACAAGTTGCAAGGTGTTTATTGGATTAATAGAAGTTGATAGTTGTTGATTGATGTAAAAGAAGTGTGTTTGTGTAGATATGTAATAAGTTTTGAGAATTCGTTTGGAAAAGGTTGAAGATGTTATTACAAATAACACTGAATAGGGTATCGAGAAAATAATGTTAGTGGAAAGGATATTGAGTATAATATGTGTAGAAGGAATTGTCTACAACCAACCCTGTTGATGAGTAGTTTTGGTGAGACGAAACTCAAAAAAAAATCATCTCTGATTGACTTATTTTTCTTTGTAGTATGTGTCCATGATTATATGGCCTAAGTGTCAACTTGCAATAGGTATGCAATAGCAATACAAAAACAGGAAACATAATACCTAAAAATGCAGGAAATGTGTGATATACATTCACAATCATCTCTCTAAAGAAACAAGTTCAATCGAAGACAAAAAAATCTTAACATATTGTTTGACTTCAGAAACATATATGAGAAATTGCAACATAAAAGCTTTATTGTGCATAGCAAATAATAATCATCAAATGTCTGATACAAGCTAAATTCAGTCAAATGAAAAGTGTTGTCAAATTCACATAACAAAGAATAATAAGACAAGCGGGGTTATGTCTGAAAATTTCTAAAACTTTTGGTTTTTTGAGAGCATGAAATTGTGGATGATATTGGACCTAGACCATTTATTCAGTAATTTTTTTTTAACTTCCCCACTATCAATTACCATAGTTATGTGGGTATAGCTTGTCAAAGTTAATTTTTTTGATGAAAATGGATCTTATATTATATTAATGCAATAAGATACAAGATAGCTTTCAACAAAAAAAATGGGTGGTATGGGAGCACACCCCAAAACCACAAACCAGCTAGGCTGAGCCTAGAACATCAAAAGTCAAACTAGGTTGAGCTTAGGAGAGTACAAAAAAACAAAAAGCATCGCCCCCCAAAAAATAAAGGTGTTATCAAACAACAACAACAAACATTCCCGATGTAGGTGAATCCTGATCATCCGGCCACCCCAAACCAGGTAGATCTTTTCCAGCACATGGAATCTCCTAGCCAGCAGCAAGTTCTTCCTTTAGGTTCACTACCCCATGCGTAGGAATGGTGAGGTTGAGGTAAGGAAAATTTTTAGATGATGGCGGGGGTGGCGGTGGGTGCCAAGCAACCTGGTGTGAAGTAGCGACAGGAGGAGAGCCCCAACCCTGTTGTTGAGTCGACAAATGTGGCAAAGAACCCCACCCATGATGCTGAGGTGGCGAAACCCAACCTTGTTGGTGAACTAATGAGTGAAGCGGGGAGCCCTGCCCACAGTGATGCATAAGCGAATGACTATGCCGATGTAGTGTCCCTGAAGAGTGGTTGGTGCAACTGAAAGCACAACGTTGGGATTAGCTACGTCAGCCGCCACGGGTTGAAGGCGAGGAGTGCTTGGTGGGAGATAGAGGCCCTCAGGTAATGTTACATAGGATTTCCCCAGTGGCATAACAGGGTCTGGAGGTGGTCCACCTCTAGTGCCACCTTGTTTTCTTGAACTTGAATATGCAGAAGTACATTAGAAATCACCATAGATTTATTATAAATCGAGAAAGATTGATCAACTGCAGAATTAACAATGAAAAAAGCATTTCTTTCTTTCTATATTCAAACTAAAATCTCCCCTATGAAAACATGCCAAATCTGGGTGAAAATAGGAAGAAGTTTGGGATTATCTCCCAAGATGACATGTTACCAAGTGAAACAGTGGGATCGTGAGGGAACAAAGAAAGAATGGATCTAGTTCTAGGCAATTTAAGCTTTGGGACATAACCAAAAGACATGCAAAAGCGTTTCCAGATGCCTACATAAGGGGCAATTGGGATCCATAATCCCAATTTGAACAAGACGAGCTCTGATAGGAAGGCCTTGGTATAGAATACACCTAAGAAAATGAGAAATTTTAGGCTCCAAACATATAGTCAAATAGTCTCAAATCGTCTACCCTAAGTAGACAGAGTGGCATGAATTCCCCAACAAGTATTAAGCTTGTCCACCATGGGCAAATGGGGAGATATCCATCGATAGCCTTTTCTAGATTTGTAGTTACAGAAAGGAGTATCAACATACCACTTCTAGTTTGTCCACTATGGGCGAGAGGAATGCACAACAATCTTATTCAACATGTGATCAAGAATCAAATTGATCACAATATTGAAAGTATCCTGATCTTGGTTAGACAGATGAAATAGAGCTTTAAAATCTGGATAAGATAGCCATGATTGCGTGCTCTTGTAGAAGAAGTCCTTGATGGTGTGAATCCTGCGCTTAAAGAATTTGAGCACAAATATTCTCAGGACCTCTTCTAAACATTTATCTTGGGATTGAAAAATTGATGACTACTAGAGAGATTGTTGATTAAGAGATAACCCATTATGAAAACGATCCCCTTTCCATAAAATCTAGGGTTGGAAACATTCCCACACTTTCTAGATACTTTTAAGCACAAAAGTGCCAACAATTTTAACATGCACAAGAGTGATGAGAAAATTGACAAACCCTAAACCTTTCTAGGCAGGGCGACCTTAAAGAGAGCCTTCCACAATGTCATGTCATATGAGAACTTTCCAAGCTTCTTGGATAGTGATGCTTCTAATAATCCACTTAGCACAGAGAGATTTCCCTTGGCGTTGAATGTGAATAAGTCTGAGGCCTCCACAATTACGAGGCAGACAACATATATCCCATGCTACTTGATGAAAACCTTTTCCAGTAGAAGCATTAGCCCATAGGAAAGCTTTGAGCAGATTTCAAGCTTCTGAATGGAGGCTTTGGAAGAAACCCAACAAGACGAGTAGTAGACCGGGGTTACAGTAAGAACCTTAGAGTATATTTGGAATTTTTCAGCCAGAGACAAAGGCCTAGTAAGCCAATATTCCAGTTTTTTAGCCACCCATTGAATGACATAATGTCATAATTTAGTTGGGGAGGCTTGAAAAGCAAAAGGAATACCTAGAAATTTGAAAATCTCACCATTTACAGAATTTTCCAATCAAATGTGGTAAGCCAGTCCGGCACGGGAAGGAAATATTGTCAGTAACATTGGGTTTTTTGCCATTGAATGGATGAGTCAGAAGCTAGGTAGAAAGTATCCAAGCATTGCATAACATTGCAAATGTTGCTCTCGTCCTCGATAAGCGTAAGGAAGGAATCATCCGCAAAATGCCCATTCAGGAGCTAAGGGTTGGGCTCATCAGGCAACGAGATTCCATGAACAAGACCTTACGCTTTGCCATGAGCTAAGAGATAGCCAAAGCCTGTGGCCACTAACACATACAGTGTAGGGGCAAGAGGGCAGCCTTGTTTGATAGACCGGAAAATCTCAAATGGCTTCGAGCTTAGGCCATTGGTAGAAATTTGAGTAGAAGCATGTGCAAAAAGCATATTGACAGATTGAATAAAAATAGTCCAAAGCCAAGGGTTTGAAGCATGGCGAGAACGAATGGCCATTGAATCTGATCATAAGCCTTCTCAAAGTCAATCTTGATAAACATTGTAGCCTGATGAGATCTGCGAGTCCATTCCATGCCTTCCCATACTGTGATGATGTTATCCAAGATGAAACACCCTTGTATGAAGTTTGTTTGCTTTGGTTGAATAATAATAGGCAAAAGATTGCGTAATCGCATAGCTAACGATTTGGCAATGATTTTGTAGGAGACATTCAGTATCGTAATCAGCTGCCAACAAGTGATTTTATTGGGATCTCCTTACTTAGGGATAAATTTAATGTTTCCATTATTAATGTGTGGCCCTAGGGATTGGTTCTGAAATCCTTCAAGATAGACTTGAAAAAGGTCTTGCCCGACAGAATCCCAAAGAGCTTTATTGAATTCACAAGGGAATCCATCACAGCCCAGTACTCTATCATTAGCCATTTACATAGTGGCTTCATGGAGGTCTTCAATGGTAAGCATTCTTTCACAGATCACCTTCTAAGCCTCTGAAAACTTACATGGCACAACACCTTAACATTGGTCAAGAGCGTCTCAGTAAACGGCGGAGGGTGGCTGAGCTTGAAAAACGAGCTTGTAATGGCATACAAAGGCTTGCAACATAATTTACAAATAAGTAATTTGAGCTCTATTTTCCATGATAGCTCAAATCTGTTGAGAAGGCTTTCTGGCTTGGAGAGAAAGAAAGAATTCTTTCGAAACCCAATCTCCAATCTTGAGCCAATGCATTCAATCCCGGTTCTAAGCGCCTTTGGCATTATAGTTGTTTGCAATTTGCATTTGATGCATGAGTGTTGTAACTTGTTAAAGCGTCAGAAGGGATCACCTTGAAGTGCCACCATCACCTGGTTGAGAGATGAGGTATTAGCGGTGCCAAATTTTTACCAGTTGACGGCCATAGATTCTAAGAAATCTGGTATTCTTAGTCAGCGCATCTTCCCACCATTGTAACCAATTGGTTTGCATAGGTGGATGAAATCACTGACAATGATTGGGTCGTAGAGATAAATTCCAAACCTACTTGATATGATTGATAGTGGGGCCATGTTGCATCAAAGAATTATTAAGAAACAATTGGGCTTTATGACAAAATGGGCGCACATCATACCAAAAGATATGAAATCGTATAGGAGAGTGGTTTGAAAGGACAAAGTCAGACATGATCTCCATTGACATAGAATAAATTATATCAAACTCAAAAAAGTTTTAAGCTGACAGCATGAACCTGTTAAGCCATTTAAGGACATGATCTATCCTTCCACAAATATTGGACCACATGTACCAAGCTGGAGCAGTGGGAAAGCGAGATGTGTTAGGATCAAAAAATTTGAATTTATTTTGCATGAAGTACCACACTTCCCTTTCACCAGGTTTCCATCTCATAGGCAAGTGGCCACATTTATCATTTGGGGATTCAACCATATTAAAATCTCCACTTATTACCTAGTAGGCATCAGGAATGGAGTAGGCTATCCACCATCACAAATCGGCCCTTTCAGCCGTATCATTCGAGGTGTAAATATTTATGAGCCCAAAAGGGTGACCATCAATATTAAAGAACAAAATTGGTGGGGTCGATTCCATGGTCAATTAATAAGGGCTGCCATTTAGGAGCAAAAAGTGAAATTAATCCCCCATGCCCTACTTCATGATTGCTACAGAAAGCCAAGCTGTCAGCCCAGATGGATTTGCATACCATTTGTAACTGAAAACCTGTAATTTTTACTTCCTACAAAAACAAAACATCCAGATTTACACATTGTTGTTGAGTTTCACGCACCACATATTTATGACAGGAGTCTATAAGACCCCTAACATTCCAAGATAAATAATTCATGGGAAACATTGGTCAAGAGCCATATCCCCATCCTCCAAATCATCAAGGGCATCATATTGATTGTGTAAGAAATGAGCAGCATTATGATGTAAAAAATCCTGTAGATCAATTTTTTTTTCAGTCGGCGTACTCAATGTTATATTCTACTTCCGTGGAATCCACGCTGCTTGTTGAGATATGGTCTCGAGAGATGCGAGAGGGACTTCGGGGTCATTTGGAAGGCCCTTGTGAGTTTCTTGGCAGCAATAGTGGAACTAAATGTGGGATGAGGACGTGAGAAACATAATTTGTATGGTCCATGAGAACCGATGCCGCTAGGGGCGTGCTAGAATACTTTCGTAATGAGGTAGTCGAGATAGTAACAATAGTTGGTTCTTTAGCAATAATTGTAGGTTCCTTAGCCAAAATATTGAGAGATTGTTCCTTAACAGCTGGTTCTTGATGGCCATGGGAGCTAGAGGCTTTATATTGCTGGGATTTGTTCTTGTTTCACTGGTCTCCGACAACTTGTCAACCTTCCTCCTGTTGGGATTTGACTGACTTGGGAGTTGTTTTGGCCACAAGGTGGTTATGAGGTACATAGAGCGGAAAATCCCTGATCTTGTGATCAGACGCTTGACAACGGAAGCAAGTGTTGGGTATATTGATATACATGACCCGTTGGGAATAGAGTTTATCACCTATTTGAATATCCACAAATTCTTTGAGATCCTGTAAGAGATCAATCTCAATGCATACTCGCTTATGAGGACGAGCATGGTAAAACCTGTTAGCTTCTAGGCATACTACCTGCCTAAGCGAAGTGGAAATTTATCGCAGAAAATATACGCATGACAGAGGAAGACTAGGAAATTCAATCCATACACACACTTTAACGACAGTATATTCAGATACCACAAAGTCCTTGTGCCAGGGTGTTAACACAAGCAACAAGTTACATACATACCAAGTGGCTTGTTTAACCAGAATATTGGGTGCATTAGCAGGTTTAGAGAAATGAAAAAGAAAGAAACCCTTGGTCATGTTTTGAATGCTATCCAGGTAGACCCCATGAGGGGTCCAAATTGTGTTAGCCCAAGATTTGAACATGTTTTCAGAGGGGATTTGACCCATAAAATAACCAATAAGGAAAAACTGTTCTAACCAATGAAAATCAACCTTAAATTCAAGAATGGGCAGAACTACATCTGGAGGAGAGAGATTACCTCGTGAAAAACCTTTAGGACAAACTTCCTGGGGTGCTTCGTCGGTGGTGACATTGCTCGTTCCACTATCTTCTGTAGTGGTTCAAACAACTAGGTTTGAAGATGGTGAGGTCATTATATAGGGGACACCCAAAGGGCAAAAAACCCTAGGAGAGACTATAGCAATAAATTCCCATAGAGCCCGAAAAGGCTGTGGTATGATAGTTAGGAATGGGAAACCCTAGAAGAGCCGAATCCAGTTTTGCGTCAGAGTTGTAGAGCATTTTTAGCTACCATTGGTTTGTCAACTATTTATTGAGGATTATGGATTATGATAGATTTCCATATATGGTATTTTAGCTCTTCTGTTTTGCAAATCTAATCTTGTGTGCTAATATCATTTGAGATCGCGGCTTGAAACAATCTTCTTATCGTTCCTTTTATGGTATTAGAGCGATAGATGATGTAGAAATCCATCTGTAAGTTTTTATTTGCAAGCAAGGGTTTATTATTTTCATGTGTTCGGAATTTGTTAGCACTTTTATGCAGCATGCATTTTTATGCAAAATGGAGTGCATCATTGGATTTAGAAGGTGCCAAAAACCTAGAATCGACTGTAAACTCGACCATGTTTTGAGACAGTCAAATCTAGGTGCATTCTTTTATCCATTGGATATAAGCGTGTATATTTTGGATGCATTCTTTTACCCTTTTGATATTTATATTTTGGATTTAGTATTTTATCCACTAGATGTAGATTTGTACCCTCTCAGTGCATTATTTTATCCATTGGATATAAGCATGTACCTTCTGGATGCATTCTTTTACCCTCTGGATATTTTTGTTTTGGATGTAGTTTTTTATCCATTGGACACAGATCTGTACCCTCTAGGTGCATTATTTTATCCATTGGATATAGAACTGTACCCTCATGATGCAATGATTTACCCTCTAGACATTTAGGTTTTGGGCACATGATTTTATCCATTGGTCATAGGCCTGTATCATGTGGATGCACTCTTTTACCCTTTGGACATTTGGGTGTCACGTGTACCTTTTAAAAAAACATCAACATTAAAATATTATTTTGATAGCAAAACCTTCTAAGGCTCATAACTTTTGATCCGTAGCTCAGATTAAGGTGATTTTTTTTTGAAAGTGTGTTTTTTTTTTAGATCTATGCATTGGTGAATTTTTTATATGCATATTTCAAATGTAAAAGGTACTTTTACTTATTGTAATATTTACATGCACTCAATTATAAAGTGCCAAATTTGGGAGGGTTTTGTAATCACTTGTGGATGCAATTTCGGTTGAGCCCGACTTCCTAAACTTTTGTGTGTTGCATTCTTGTATTTATGGGTGTATACATTTATATCTCTCTTGTTTGTTGAGATATTTTGGATTTAATACACTTTTTTTGGCATGTTAACAGTCTCTCTTGTGGGGGAGCTATTATGGTGAATCCCAATGTTAGTTTATCAATGTTCATGTAGTTGATTTTGGAATCTCATATAGATCTGTGGTGTCACTCTACCCATTTAGCGGTATGGGAGGGTGTGGTGTTGATATTAATTCTTTGGGTTTCATGTCATTACCTTGTTACGTGTTGATAATACTTCTTTAGGTTTCATGTCTGTGCCTTGTTACCTTAGATTTTCTTGGATCATGGCACTCCTATTCATTTGGATCTCGTGTCTTTGCCTTGTTGCCTTGGTTATTGTTCTTGGATCTTGACACACCTATTTGTAGCAGTTGATCTTTCTTCTTCATATTTTGTGTCCTTATCTTGTTACCTTGGCTTTTCTTGGATTGTGGCAATCCTATTTATTTGGATCTCGTGTCCTTGCCTTATTTCTTTGGTTGTTCTTGGATCGTGACACACCTATTTATAACACTTGATTGATTATGTTTGGTGTTTTTTTGCACTTTTGACATCACTTCATTGACAGTCTCCTTCCATGGAGCTATTCTAGTGAAGCCCAGTGTCAGTTGTTTTTGAGTTCTTTGATCGAGCAGTGGATTTAGACCACAGTGTGTACCAAACTTCTTTAGTATTTTACGAGTTTTTGGAGCCAATATTTTTGGGATATCTCGCAGCAGGATTTTTCTCTCTCTAATTTGTTATTACTGGTTTTGGATACCTTGTGGTGTCTAATTTTTCTAGTTATTGTTTGTGGGTACCTCATCAGGCCTTGTTGCCTGGACCTACCTTCTTTTTTGCCCACCTAAGCTATGCTTACGTGAGGGTGTTAGTGTATGTTATTATTTATTATTATGATAATTCTTACACTTGTGTTAGCCCTACACTTATTGGGTTAGATGGTTTAGGTGTACTAGTTGTGTGGAGTTAGCTTACTAATTGTGTTGAGTTAGCGTCTTAGTTATGTGGAGTTAGCTTACTAGTCTTTCGGAGTTAACTACCACTATCAGTTAGTGGGAGTTCTTGACCACTGATTTAGGTAGTAGTTGTACTTCCCTCTTATTATATGTGCATATTTCTTATTGAGTAATTCAAGTCATTGTATTGTAATGTATTAAGCATTATGGATTATGATGGATTTCCATATATGTTACTTTAGCTCTGTTGTTTTACAAATCTAATGTGGTGTGCCATTATCATCTAAGATCACGGCTTGGAACAATCTTATTATCGTTCCTTTCAAAATGTGGATTTTGGAGGGAAACCTCCAAAATGCCACTTATTACATCATGAAGGGCCTATATGGACTAAGTAGGACCCAAAGCATGAGCATCATCTCCCTAGTTTGTATATAGGTTGATAACATAAATTTTGGCTTCTTAGGTATGTTGTTAAAGTGTAAAGGTCTTCAAGAGTTGTCTAGGCATGTTGATTTTGAATAAGACCTTCAAAGGTTCAAATTAGGCCATTTCCCTCCAAAATGCCAATTTGAATCCTTGAAGGCAATTTTGGCTTGAATTGGTGTTTGATTGTTATCTTGGGTATTTATAGGATGCATAAGCTTGTAACAAGTCTTAGTGAGGTCCTAACGGGATCATAATGGTGACCTAGTTCTTAGGTCCTAAATGTTAAGCTAAACTAGATTCTTTAATGATGTAATAAAGGATAAAATGTAATGTGAAGGGTCATAGAGACCAAGAATCGGTTAGAACGTGGGGGAATTCATATTTAAACATCCTTGTAGCTGTTTTCAAGCTATCATCCAGATGGTCATTGAATGGAAGAGAGCTCCAAGAGGATCTAATAGTGGAATTTCTGTATATACACAACTGGCAGTAGTATTTCAATGGTTTTTGTGCATTCTTGATGGTGAATATACATGTTGCATGAAACTTAGGTGAATCCTACATATTGTAAGAAGATTTACTTTGTGTCTTTGTATTGATAACCAAGATATTTCAGATCTTTGTGCATGTATGTAAGCTTGAACATAATTTATAAGACATGTCAGGAAGTAAGGAAAACATTCAAGAAAAAAAGGGAGAACATTGAGGTATGTGTCAATCTAAAGAGTTGGATAAGGTAGCAGAGAGAGAGGGAGAGAGTGATAATGATCACTATAATGTCAATCTTTTTCTAACTAGGGTTCTAAAACATACAGTTGAGAATATCTCTTAAAGAGAGTTATAATAGTCAGTTTGGGGTCTTTTCAGATCAAAGGCAACATTAATGTGAGTATTATTCAAGAGGGGTAAGAAGGAGGAAACTAGAAGCTATCTTACAGTATCATTCCCTTCAAACATAGATCTTTCAAACAAGTTGAGGATTTAATACCTTATGGATTGTCATTAATTAAGAGCCCACTGTCTCTGAGAATAGAGTAGGAAGATTTATGCTCCTTTTTCAAGTTGGGAGTCACATTTAGCCTAATTGCGAGGCTTTATGATCATGCATGTTATTTTAAACCTCGATGGAAGCCCTAGGAATTTGAAGATAGTGGTTAATAGGTTTTCTCAACATAACTTTGTCCTAGACATTGTGCAGTCTCAACCCACAATGAAAACTGTTTTCTAGGCTCGTGTGAGGTTATTTCAAGAGGTAACTAGCATTTAGATAGTCACTAAATATTCATACATTCCTCCATAAGTTTTTGTAATCAAATAAGGTGAATAATTTTGTGAGAAACCTTGAAACTTGCCCTCTCGGGCTTACACAGTAAGGCAAAACCCTGCAACTAGGGTTTACAAGGAAAATTTATGTTTTCCTGAAAAATAACCATTGAAATTGCTTGAAACTTGAATAAACCTCTATGAGGTGATACTCTAAGGGGTTTGGAAGGTTTTAAATCAATACTCTATCCCTTAAGAGAGATATTTGTGATAGTTTGTCTTGGCTGTTTAACAAGACCTATTGAAACAAGGAGGTTGTAAAGGATATGTAAATTTTGCTAAGAGATAAGGACTGAAACTTATTGGAGGGACTAAAGGTAATAAAGGGTGGTGGAAAATATATTTAGGGGGATTTAAGGTTGTTTGGATTAGAAGATAATTCTCTCATAGTGAAATCGCAGGGCTACAAAGACTATAGCCAGTATATGAAGACTTACAAATTTAGGGTTTTGAGAGTTTCCTCCTATAGTATGAGCTAGTGAATGACTTACTTGGAGGATGGATTGAGATAGAGAACTTAATTTTTTCTCTTGGTTTAGTGTGGAACACTTATAACAAATAATTGAGCCTAAAATCCCTTGTTTAAAGAAGGTGAGTTGTAGGATTTGGGAGAAGGATTGTAGCAAAGGTAAGAAAGATGTTAGATAGAGTCCAAAATTCATTTAGAAGATGTTAATGGTTGAATTAATATAATTAAAGGTCTAAGAGCAGGATGAAGAGGATGGTTTAGTGTAATAAGTTGAATAAGAATAAGAAATTACATAGTTTTGGAGTTTGATAAATGAGAGGAGGAGCTAGTTTGAAGACAAAAGGAGGCATAATTATATTTTTCATTATTTCTAGCACATGGAGTGTTTTGAGTTTGAATTTTCTCTGCATTAAAGAACCTCCTAATAACCTAACCAAGAAAAAATTGAAGTATATACATTATGCTCCTGCATCATACTCCCCATGTGGAGAGAAACATGCTATGTACAAATGAATTTTCTTATTTCTTCTTTTCTAGTTATGCTCCACTTGTAAAATTCTCATCTTTATTGTTAGATCATCTTCATCTTCATCAACTTCATGCTTCTTTTAATCTTCATTCTCCATCTTCAACTTCTTCATCTTCTCTTTACCCTAAAAAATGAGGTTTTCATGTCTTCTTCTTTTCATTTGTGCTCTTAAATGAGCTGATCTTTCAATGGTTCTCACCTCTTCTTCGAGAGTACGTGCAATCAAACATGAGAATAAAACCTTAGATGAAAAATAGTGAAAATTTTGAGTCTGTTCACCCGCTCCTTCTTCAATTTCTCCTTCATTTTCAGTTTTCTCTTCCATCATCATCATTCTTGCTTCTTCATCCTACATCTTTTCACAATTCAAATCACATTCAAGTGCTAACAACTCTTTCTCTAACTATTCTTGGTTGATATATAAAAATTGATAATATGATTTTTTACATTTGTTTTCAAGTTCTTCTTCACAACTGAACTCTTTCTTCTCTATTTCTCTAATTTCTTCTTCCACATGCTTGTTTTCCTTTTTATTCACCATTTTTATCTTCTTTCCCTCTTCTCTTATCTTCTTTTTCAGTTGTACTTTATTTTCTCTGTTCATGAGTGGTTTTATGGGAAATTTCACCACCTTCTTCATCACTGTCTTCATTGCTTCTCTTTGCATTTCTTTCACCTTTTTCTCTAACTCATCTAGCTACTCCAGAGTTATTATTAACTCTTTATCTCTTTCTCTTCCCACATTCTTCGTTTCCTCTCCATATCTCTCCCTTTCTCTTCTTTCCTTTTCTTCTCTCTCATATTTTTTATGTTTTTCACTACTCCTCATCAAATTAAGCAATTCTCTTGCTATTTCTGCCTCCATCTTCTTCTAGCAAGTCTCTTTCACCTTGCCAAGTCTCACCTATATTTCTCTCTCTTACCGAGTCTCTCGAATTCTTCTTGTCTTCACTTCCTCTTCTCTATTTTCTTCACTTTCACTTATCTCAAGGATAAACCTGTATTGTCACACACACAAGTCTCACAAGAAGGCAAGTGGTTAATCTAAAATCATTAAACAACTCAAAATCCTCATATATACAAAAGCTTTTATTCAATAATGACTTCTTTCTTTAACAAAACAAACATCAATTCCTAATCTTCATGCTTTGATACCAAATGATGCAAAGCCTTGCATATACACTTCAAATCACAATTTTTTTTTTTGCTTATAAGTCACTAAAACAACTTGATCACTCACCCAAAAACCATGAATTCATACTTTGCTCTAGTAGGAAAATCTTGCTCAAAAGCACTAATTTTTTTATCACACTAAACCAAAGCCTAAAATCATTTTACACATGCTTAAATACGTCATACAAACATGTTCAAACTATCCACCAAGCTTCACTTCACAATTTTTCACACTTTTCCTTGTAGCCCTTCTTATGGCCTTGTAGCCCTACAAATGTTATTTTTCTAAAAAAATTCACTCAGTTTTCACCTTTAACCTCGATTGGTAAAATTTTGACTACCCATTTTTCTCATTAACTTGCATACCAAATTTTATGGACTAGCTCTTCTTCGATAAAAAAGTTATCCTTTTTTTGTAATTTTGAGTAGTGTTGGCAATTAGCCCTTCTATTACACAAATCTTGAAACTAGGAGCTATACATCAAATTCCATGGAAAGATGTTTACATTTTTGGATACCCATTTTTGATTTCTTTCATTTTTCCAAATTTTGTTCCCTCAACTCCTTCTCTAGCATTCCCAATACTAAAACCCTTCTTTTTGGTTGTCTCACAAGGTCTAGCTAGGGTTTCATATCAAAAACTAGCATTTTGGATTCTTTTCACTATAAAAACTCCTCAAACACTTTAATTCTCCTATTTTTTACTTGCTCAAAGCAACTTCACCATCTCCTTCACTCATTCCATCTTATTGTGCTTATTTTCACAGTTTGACTCTCTAGGCTTGTGCTTGTGACATCAATCCTCAAGTACTATGTTTTAGTCTTTCTTCTTTTATTTCCCTAAAAAAACTCCTTTAACTTTATTTCACTATCTCCCTAATAGTTTTAACCTAAAAAGTCATTCATTCACTTTCACACAAGATACTTCTTACCAATTTATACTCTACCCTTCTTAAGTTGCTTAGAATAGTACAATACAAGTTAATTTGATTTCTTTGGTTTTGAAGGTTTATTTAACTAGTTTATCATCATTCAAGGTGTTAGCAATCTTCATATCACTATTCCCTCCTTAGATCACTATCCTTCTCCTAGCTCATCTCCAAGACAATGGATTTCTTAACTTTTTTGACTCTGCAACTTAGGTAGATCTGCATTATTTATTGTTTCTCTCTTTAGAGACCTCTCAAGGTTTGTTTGATGACTTTTCATCTTGTCTTCACATTCAAATACACCTCTCTCTACCTCCACTCAGGAATCACAATTTCCTAGTTCAATCATGAACCACACCAATCTCTTTTCTTAAATCTTCTAAATTGTATATACACAGCTACATCTGGGTTTGCATACTTGTTTTTGCCTTGAGTCTTTTACTACAATATTGAAACTTCATGTGCATCTAATACATACCCTTTACTTTCCTGATAAATTCTTGTCATTGATTTAGCTATATGCTCCTTATCACTATTTAGTTTCCTTAATCTTTAACCCTCATACCTCTAAATAAGATTGTCACAGTTTACAAGATGGAATGTGTTTACCAGTCCTTCACTCTTAATGATCAATATTTTGTATCAATAAAGGTTATTAAAGTTCATAGACTCTTGTTACCATCCTTCCATCTCTACATGCCTTTTCAAAACTCAAGAAACATGTTATTTGATTCTCTCCAACCATCAATTTCTAGGTATGCACAGTTAAGTAAATGAAACAAAGTCTTAAGTGAACAAAATTCCTCTAAAGACTATGATCCTTCACACTGAGTACTATGACTTCTAAAATTCACTCCTCAATATCCTTCTTCATTGGTTCAAGTTTCTTCTTTACAATGGAACATACTTTTGCTTCTAAAACCTATGACAGGGTATCTCAAGACCTCATATGCTAAAATAGAAAGTTGGTTATATCTCTCAAACCCCTTATCTAATCCCCATGAGATTTTAACAGTAGCTTCATCTCAAAAATTACTTTCAGATGATCCAAATCTTGCATCCAATGGTTTTCTATATTATTTTTAATATCTAGATAAATTTTCCCAAAATAAAAACCTAATTTTCATATCTACGGAGTTCTGGAAATTAAAATCCCCTAAAAATTAGAGGAAAACATCCTTATGAAATAAAAAACTTTTGAGACCACTTTCATTCCATTATGACACCGAGAAGATCCACTTCTAAAAATAGTAAGCATTTCTAAGCCTCATAGTCTATAAATAGTAATCATTGTAAACATTTCATTCTCAAAGTTGTCATTACTCCTTTCACATCAGGAAAACTCAAAAGTGTCAAATTGAAAAACCAATGAATAAAAATAGACTTCTACATTAAGGCTTACTAAAAATAGTGAGTGTTGGGATATTAGTCAAGAAACAAAGAAGTTGAGCCTCTCATGCTGAAGAAAGGGCACTTGGATATGTTTGGAATAGTTTTAAAACATCATGATGACTAGATAGAATCAAGGTTTCACAATATGCATTTCCAGTTGAACGAGGGAGTGATCCTTCTATCTAGAGGAGAATAAATTTTTCAATGAGTGACGAACAAAAAAGAAAATGTTTGATCATCTATAAGTTGGTTCCATTCAGGAAGGAAACATCTTTGTCACGAAGGTGAATTTCAAGGCCAAGAGGAGTAAGGTAGTGATCTCCATGTTCTAACTCCTACCTTGTGATCAAATAAGATCATCATGTTTTCATATCAGTACATATTTCATAACAGTGCTGTTGAACACGTATTCAATGTCTTGGAAGGTTTCCACATCTCACATAATGGGGAGTTTGCACTCTCAGTGTTTCTAGTCAACAAGAGGTCAGAGGAAAAGAATCTCATTCATGAAATGTTTCCTAAAATATCCATTAGAAGCAGTTTCTTCATCAACAAGAAGCTTTCTCATCTTTGGATTTTCACTTCTCTCCACTTCTTTCTCCCCCTCCCTCTCTCTCTAACATTATATTTCTTCATTGGGAATGTAATTTTTCACTCTTTTGTCTTATTCACTTAAGTGGCTTAATGTTACATTGTAAAAGTCCCTTTTCAAAAATAAGAAAAGGACTTAATTCCATTCTTAATGAATGTGAAAGGTCACAAGTGGTGGTGAGATGAAAAGTCACATAGGGGAGAGGAAGAGAAATTTTGTAAGCTATAAATTGGAATGGCTTCTGCGTTCTAGGGGGTTAATATTTTTTGGTTGTTAATAGTTTTTGGATTTCACTACTACTATAAGTAATAAGATACATTCTTCTATCTCCTTTCTTATGTTCTTCCATACTCTCTACTTTCCAACTTTGCAAGAATCGTAATCGTGTACAACCAAGAAGGAAATTTTTGTCTTTGATTAATGAATCCATAGAACTTTGTGTCTCTGATTTATTAGTTTTGATATTTCTTATATGGATTATTCATTTGTATTGAATGTGGACCTAATTTGCTTAATACTAGGGAGAATATACAAGTGCTTACTCACAATATTAACCCCATCTCTTTATTTTCCTCCTTCCCTTTGCTTCTTTCTAAGAAAATTCCTCCCTTTTACATTGTACAAGTATTTTTCCATAGGTTAAGTGGAGTATTCCTGTGTGATGCCCCACCTAAAGGCCAACCCACAATTATAATTAGTTTGCATTCAATAAATGAGAGCCTTCCACACCAAAAATGGAGGGGCCTAGCCATGTGACCATTGGTGAAAACCAATAATCTATCCTACAAAAAAAATATTTCACTAACAAAAATTTACCCCCATTATGTTGATGATGGCATTATTTAGAACCCCTATAGGAAATGATCAAATCTTGTTTTATATAAACAATATTTGGGGATATGGATGAAGTGTGGGTGCCAAATATTATTCTAGGCATCAAGATTAAGAATTTTAACCTCGGACTTATAACTACTATAATTTCATTGATCAACCATCCATCTAAAGCAACATCAACCAAAATATTTTAATCATACTCTTCACTTCGTGTCAAATTTATCTCTTTGTTACATGTGTAACCAAGGTGTTTTCCAAGAAAAATATCATTGAATTGTTTTAAGATCCATTTCCTAAAAAAATAATGACTCCATATTGCATAGTAGTCTACAAAATTTATGAAATTCATCTATGTCACGTCCTTCAAACTCTATAATCCCTCTAGCTTGATTATATGCATGCATGTCTTCTTTTAGAAACTCAATCTCTCCTTGGAGCTCCCTAACTAGCCCCAATAGTTTCTTACAAACATTATTCATGATTTTATTGATCAGGTTATCCTTTTATAGATTGACGATCCTTACACTTGGTTACTTATAAGGGGGTCTTGGAATGTGTTTGGAGATTAACATGCCTTCATATGCTTTCAATTAATTTTTGTGGAGCACACAATACTAATCATGCTTGTACCATTCTTATTATTTTATTCCATTTCTACATATAGATCTAAACAATATTTTACCTTGTTTTCCCCACAAGTAAATGCACACATTGGGAATGCAAGGGAAACTCACTGATAGTGATTTGAGGACCCGCATTTATAAAAAAATGAGGCAAATATTTTCCTCCACTTCATCCACCACACCCACTTCCACCATGGCCTCATGTATTTCCTTCATGATGATCTTGATTGTTCCTAATTGGGCCTCATGGATATGAATGATAACACAAATATCCTTAATATTATGTGTATGTGCATCAAAAATCTTATAGTAGAGATACCTTTGTGTGGGTGTCATGCTGAAGTAGAGGACAATTCCTTACATCATGACCCTCCCCAAAAATCATGCATTCTTTTGTTAGGAATTCTAGGCACTGAGGAGGGGGGGGGGTGAATTAGTGCTTGTTAGGAAATAATGGATAAAATATGTGGAACAATCTCACACAGAATCACAACAATAGAAACTAATATGCAGAATAATAACACCGATCTGAAATATAAGTGCAGAAAAAACAAAAGAACACAACACAAAGACAATATTTAACGTGGTTCACCCAATTTGGGCTACCTCCACTAAGAATCACTTGCTCATATTTTATTACAAGCCACCTCTCTCTCAATACAATACCCATATTTGTTTGGAGATGTGCTCAACAAACTCTCTTGAATTCACACTTGAACTCACACACATCCACAAAATGATATGTCTACCCTAACAAAAGTATATTAATAGACAACTTCTTAAACAATTTTTCAATACTGTGGGTATCAAAACCATAGGCCAAAACCACCCCATAAACATATGGTTCAAATAATCCCACCAATAAGAGAAGAGAACGTTTCCTGAATATATCGGGTACACTTTTTCAAGGCCAATTTGTTTTTCTCATCTCAAGGCCAAGCCCAAACCCCTAAAACCCCGTTTGGGGATAAGCCCCAAAACTATGGAGAGTGTAGAACTAATGGATAGTGTACAGTCTTCAACACTTCCACGCATGAAATACAGGATCCATAAACATAACAATCTCCCACTTGGAGACTAATTTTCCTCTAAGAAAGCTTCCTCAACCCTTCACTGTTGTCCATGAAGACCAACCAAAGCTGAACACAACTTCAATTTCTCCCTTATGACCGCCTTGGTCATCATGATTGCAGGATTATGACTAGTAGAATCTTCTCCAGCTTCAACTTCTCTTCCTCTAAATATTTCCTAATGAAATGGTATCTTAACTGTATATGCTTCATCATAGAGTGGAAAGAAGAGTTCTTAGCTAGGTGTATAATGCTCTAACTATCACTATGCAACTTCCCTTCCTCTTGCTTATGCCCCTACTCAAGCACTTTTTGTAACAAAATCATCTCTTTTCTTACCTCTGTGACATCAACATACTCAGCCTTTGTGGTTGATAAAGCCACAAGCTTATGTAGTCATGAAATCCAACTTAATGCTATCCCACCTACAGTGAAAATATAATTTATCGTGCTCCTCCTGCTATCTACATCTCCAACCATATCTGAATCTACATAACCACACAAAGTGGTGTTTGATCCACTGTAGCAAAAAAATGTCCCCATGGTCCCTCTCAAGTACTGAAGGATCCACTTTACTACCTGTTAGTGATCTTTACCTGGATCATTCATAAATTTACTCACAACTCCAAATGCATGGGCAATATCAGGCCTAGTGCACACTAGGACATACATAAAACTTCCAACCACTGATGAGTAAGGTACCTTAGACATCTAGTTTCTCTCCCGCTCTATCTTGGGACACATATCCTTTGATAACTTGAAATGACCTGCCAAAAGAGTGCCAACTGGTTTAACATCCTACATATTAAACTTCTCAAAGACCTTTTTAATGTACTCTTTTTGAGATAAAGTTAGTTTTCATTCCTTCCTATCCCTAGATATCCTCATACCAAGGATTTGTTTGGCTACCCCCAAATATTTCATAGTAAAGGAGTCACTTAGCTACTTCTTGAGTACTTTTATTTCTTGCATGTTTCCTGCAACCAACATGTCATCCAAATACAAGCACTGAATAATATGACTGCCATCCTAAAATTTCTTCGTGCAATGGTCAGAATGCCATCTAATATAACCTTGCTCCATCATGAAGCTATCAATTTTTTTATACCATTGACGTGAAGCTTGTTTCAGGTCATACAAGTTTTTTTTCAATTTGCACACCATCTCCTCTTTACATTTGACCTCATAGCCCTCTAGATGCTGCATATATAGATCCTCCTCCAAATCACCATGGAGAAATGTAGTCTTTACATTAAGCTTCTCTAAACACAAGTCTTCTACTGCCACTATTCCAAGAATAGTTCTAATAGAAGTCATTTTTACTACAAGAGAAAAATCTCATCAAAATCTATACCTATTTTTCTATGTAAACCCCTTGACCACTAACGAGGACTTATATATTTTCTTGCCTCATTATTCCTATTTAAATCTGTACACCCACTTGTTCTGCAATGCTCTTTTTCCTTCAGGTAGCTTCATCAAATACCAAGTCTGGTTCTTCATGAGAGACTGATGCTCCTCATTCATGATTTGATCCCACTTCTTCCTGACATCTACATGCATTGCTTCCTCAAAGATCTTTGGCTTTCCATCGTCAGTGAGTAATAAATAATAAAGAGAATGAGAAAAATGTCTAGGTTCTCTTCTTACCCTAGAAGACCTCCTCAATATAGGAGTTTGGGGCTCCTACTGAGTAGGTCCCTGAAATGATTCATGTGTCACTTTCACATCCAGAAGATCATCTACCACTGCAAACTCATTCTTGGATTTTTCCTTGTTTTCCTACAATTATGATTATACATAACTTTCTCATTAAATACCAAATCCCTTGATCGAATTATTTTCTTGTCCTTACTACTCCAACATTTATATCCACATTCATCACCGACATAACCAATGAAAGTACATTTTTCTAATTTATCCTCTAGCTTGGTCCTATCATCCTTGTCTATATGAAAAAACACCTCACATCTAAAGAATCTAAGAAATGAGTAATCAACATTCTTACCATACCAAGCCTCCTGAAAGTGATATTTCTTTCATGACTCTAAGCTTGAGAACAATATTAAGCACATGGAAACACACATTTTTGACTCCTTCTGAACACATTACAATTAATTACACACTCCTTTAGGTAAAATCATTTTATCAAGTCTTAATATGACCTACTACAGATTGCGATCACTCACCATGACACAATTTATGGGCTAATTGGGACCAATTTGTATAAGAAAATCAGATAAGGATACTAGACATTTTTCAATAGTTTTATACTCTCTTTTAAGGCCTCTTTTACATGACAAGAAACTAAGAAGGATCACTTAACCATGAATCACTCACAACATCCTAGAGGAAGATAACACAGACCTTAAAAACTATTAACCACACTCTCCTTGCATGAATACTCAGGAAGGACATTCAAGAACTTTAATAAGCACTTGTACTTCAATATGTGACTAAATAAACATTCCTTGAATTTGACATACCTTGGTAACATAATGAGGACTCCAAGTAGCAACTACTGATGACAAATTTCTTGCAAGAATATACTTTGGATTGTTCACTCAACATCATCATGGAGAAGAACTTGATTTACAGTTTGGTAGACTAATGAGGAGTAGACCTTGGTTCTTTCAGCTAATTTATGCCTTCTAGAAGCCTAGAGAAGGCACACCACCTTGTGAGATCACCTAAAAATAGGAGATAGTCATCAAAGCAATACGATGAATAAATCAATTCTCTTCTTGTCCTTAAGATATTTCCAAGATTCTTGGGTGCACTCCTTGGTGTGAAAACCTTATAACCTAAGCCTTCACTTTCTAATTAAATTCCTGAAAAACATTCAATTTGTATCTTATATACATTCTCTAGTAAAAATTGAGGTAGAAGTTATTCATCACTTGCACTAGAATTGTCTTCCTTCTTCTTGGGTTTATCATAACCTCCTGATGCCTTGCTTGTGATTGTTTCTTCATTTTTTAGTTATGATTCTTCCCTGGTTGTTTCTATAGGAGTGAGCTTGACTTCATCCTTTCTCTTGTAGATGAACTTACTCTTATCATAGTATCTTGCAAAGAGACAAGCTTTGTTGCACTTAAAGCATACAAGATGACTCTTGTCTCTAGGTGTTCCCTTTATCCAATCTTCCTTTATAGATTATTCAAGACATAATTTGGCTATGTGACCCCTCTCATGGTAGTTGTAACAAAATATATTATTTTCATATTTAATCCTATAGTCTCTCCATGGGTGCTCTTTTTCTATTTTCCTCATACATTCCCTAGCGTTATGTCCAAAAACATGACATGAAAAAAAAAATCCATGGAACTTAATTGAGAATTTCCTTGCATTTGGTTGTCTAATGGTCATATTGTGTTCTTTGATATCATTCATTATTTCAGAATGTCCTTGACATGATACATGGATTGAATCACCCTTCAATTCATTTTTCCTTACTTGTTCTAGTTCCTCCCTTAGAGTCTTCAAGTATGCACTTAGTTTATCACATTTTTCAGCCTTGGATTTGATAACTACTTGTCATGGCTCATGAATAGATTCATTCTTCAATTCATTTTGATTTACTTCACTTTTGACAACCAAACTTGATTTGTCACTAGGATGTCTTTATTTGCTTAGAATGTCATCAAGATTGCTTGAAATTCCTCAATTCTTTGATATGCCATTGGTTTATTTGTGGCTTTTTCTAGCTCATCCTTTAGGGTCTTAAAATCTTCTTCATTTTTGAAGCAAGAATTTTCTTTGTCTTTCAGATCTTTTGACACATTCTTAACAAATGATTCCATCTCATTGATTTCTTGGCCATGATTGGCTTCCATGAGTTTTATTTCATTCGTTAATTTATTAACCAGGGCTTGAGAAATCTCATACTTTTTTTAGTATTGTTTCAGCTAGACCACCCATGCTTGGTCCTCAAGGACCTCCTCTTAAGTTGTTAAAATTGTACCAAGAGAACCTGATCTAATACCAATTGTTAGGATTTTAGCCATTGGGGGGTGAATCAATGCTTATTAAAACTTCTAAAGTAATTTATAGTTATTCAATCATCCACAATTAAACTATCTTAACTATGACGAAGCATGAATATTAAACTACGAGAGAGAGAGAGAGAGAGAGAGAGAGGAGGATAGAGAGAGCTAGCTCTCGAAGCGAGAGAGAGAGAAGATATACGTAGATATAGAGCGAGCTCTTCATAAGTGTGATCGTCTCGGGGTTGCGGGCGAGCGATAAGATGAGTGAGTGTCATAGGGGTTCCTAATTATAGAGCCTCGCTCCTGGTCTTCCTTCTCTCATCTCTCTCTCTCTCTCTCCTCTCGCATCTCGCTCTCATCATCTCTCCGTTCTCATCTCCCGCTCTCTCTCCTTTCTCTCTCTCCTCACTCTCAGGTCAGATGGGGCGGCCGGTCTCCGGGTATCTGTTTATCTCTACTCCGGGACTCTCACCGTAGACAGTTTTCCGGCTCTCTCTCTTTCTCCTCTCCTACTCTCTCTCTTCTCTCTTAGGATATTGGTGGATGCGCTAGGGGGGCTAGCTATTTTCTTCGCCCTCTAAAGAAGGAAAAGCACGACCGATTCTATGTGGTAGCCTGGGACATGCAGGAAGAGGGTCAAATGGTCACGCCAAAAGCGAGAGAGGATCTCCAGACTACTCTCAAAAACTTAGCAGGCGCCAAGGGGAAAGACTCGCGAAGAGCACACCTCGAAAACCAACTATGACAAACAAAAACCCCTGCAGGACAAGCCTAAAATAAACCAAGCGGGGGGGGGAGATACCTCGACTCAGAGGTGTTTCGGTCTGAATTTGATACTCCCTTGGGTTGACAAGTGTAAAAAAAACCCAACCACCACACAAAAAGCTGCGCGGCTCGTCCCACGTTCCATACACAACACAACCGGACATCAAGAAAAAGGGTGGAACTGGCTGGCTAACGGTTGAATCACACCCGAGCAAACAAAAACATACATGGCTGTGCATTCTAGAAGCGCGAGAACCCGAACAACAAGCTGAAAAAGAAACGCTCAAAGGGGTCTGCAAAAAAGGAAAAAAAACGGCAAAGGGGGTGCTTGTCGGTGTTTAGATAGACTGTGTGGATCTTATCTTTAGAAAATGTCCGATAAAGGGAGAAGGGGTGGGAGGCAGGAGGGGGGGGGATTCAGTAGTTTTGCATTCACCTCTATTTTGAAGGTGGTCGTACACCCCCAGACTTTAACACCAATAACACAACGTGATAGAAGACTCTCAAGTCCGGATCAATATTCTAAGGGATCGAGGTGCGGGGGGTGTAGGGACCAGGTGGGGGTGGGGGACGGCGCGGCCACCACTTTAGAATATTTTTATTCTGCGGTGAGCCGTGTAAGAGGTAATCAGCTGCACACCTTTACTGACAGAGAGTAAAAAACTCAGCCGACCGGGGAGAGGCGTGTGCGGGAGAAAAACGGTAGGGGGGAGCTGGGGTACATGCCCAGGTTTTCTCAGCCAACACAGAAAATGTGGCCCCACACAAAAGGGTTTAGAAATTTGTTTATCACCCACCTCACCACTTTTCCTTACAACAAAATCAAACCTATGTACATTTCATTTTTTTTTTCATCATCTCACATTTCTTCACTCTCACTTTTCTTCCTCTTCTCTTCTCCTAAATTTTCCCCATAGTTTTAAAACAATTTGTAATTTAATATCCTTCCTCCTTAGAAACTTGTAATGTACTTCATCTCAATAAAACCTAAAAAAATACCTATCCAAAAAATGAACTTACTTTTGTAGCAATAAACAAAACTTCCTGATACTCCTACACCCAACCCAACCGACCGAAGAAATGGTGGTCACCCTTCCCTGGCATTTCGTACCCTACATTTCTCGCACCCGTACAGGTCCGAGACTAACATTAAATGCGCTCTTACGCCTTATTCGTACGCCAGCTTCTTGATTCCCTTTTCACTCAGCCCGTTCAATGAGAGTTTCAAAACATAATTCCTTCCCTTGAAGTTTCATAATTGCAAATCTCATCGAATGGCCCTTCCCTTGTCATACATTTTTATGTGTCAGTTCTTTGTTGGACCACACTCTGTTTTCTTTGTTAAATAAGGAAAAAAAAAAAAGTAATGAGGAATTGATCCCCTTTTTTTTTAACTTCCCTACAAATTCAACCACAACTATCATAACTCTATTCTAACCTTGGTTTTCTTAGTATTTTACCCTTATCTAGGGATCGCACTTCATATCCTAATCTTCTCTGTCGCAATAGTCGCGTCCGCTTGTCATTGGAGCTAAATAAAACGTCTTTCTCTTTGCGTTCTGTTTTTTTCTTATTTTTGTATTTTTCTTCTTTAATACTATGTTTAACCCCAAGATTAGAAGAGTTATAATGCATCTAATGTCTCCTTATAATCCCCTACTCTACATCATTCTTTGTCATTTATATTTATTCATCATCCACATTAACTATCTTTAACATTACGAAACATGAATATTAACTACGAGATCGTAGAGAGAGAGAGAGAGAGAAGAGATAAGAGAGAGAGAGAGAGAGAGCGATAGAGCAGAGAGAGAGAGATCCGGAGAGCGAGATATAGCTCTAGAGAGAGAGAGAGAGTAGCTAGATATCTCACTAAGATATCTAGAGAGAGAGATAGATAAGATATCTCTCATATCTCTACTCTACTGAGCAGACGCCTCGCTCGCTCTCTCGCGTCTCTCTCTCTCTCTCTCTGCTTCGCTCTCTCTCTCATCTTCTTTCTCTTCTCTTCTCTCTCCTTCTCGTTTCTCGTCTCCTACTCTCTCTCTTCTCACTCTCTCTCTCAATCTCTATACTTTCTCTTCTCTCTGCCCCCTTCACCCCTTCTTTCTCCCCTTTTTCCTTTTTATCCCCCATCACAAGAAGGGATAAAACCCACTGAAAACCAAAGAACTAGCTTAGAAAATTGTCCTATAAAGTTACAATGATTTCACCATATGTTGAGTACCCACTCAACTTGAAGCACCCAATCCAATACAAATCCAAACACCCACTTGAATATTTTACAAGCACTTACTGACAAGGAAGTACCCACTCCCAAATTGCTGATCAACAACTCAAAATTTTATAATAGAATTTTTTTTTTTTTAGCAACTTCACCACTTGGTTCTTACATCCCATATTTGATCATTTTTTTTTTTTTCAGCTCACATTTCTTCACTTCTCTTCTCCTAATTTTCCATAGTTTAAACACATTTGTAATTTTATCATTCTCTTAGACTTGTACTTCACTCTCATAAAACATAAAAAAAATACCTATCCAAAAATGAACTTTTGTAGGCAATAAAAAACTCCTACAACAAAAAAAGCCCGACCTTTTCACTTCATATTCTACACTCTTCACTTGACACACTTCTTTACCTGTAAAGGAAATGAAGAGGTTTCAAACATAACTTCCTTGAATTGTCCATAGTGCATCTAATCACCCTTCATATTTTGCAGTTTCTTCCAAGATTTTTATTGTTAATGATGAGGAATGGATCCTTTTTAACTTCCGACCTTCAAAACCACAACTATCCATAACTCTATTCAACCTTTGTTTTCTGATTTGAAATGTATGCTCTGAATTATTCTATATTCTCTGGTCGGATTAAGCTTTGTCTTGTAGCCTAAATAAACTCTTCGAGTGTTTAAACAATGATTAAAGAGTTATAATGCATCTATGTCTCCTTATAACCCTTATCTACATCATTCTTTGTGTCCATTTATATTTCAATTCCATTTAAGCCTATGGAATCACACTAATTCAAGAGAAAGTTGTTTCAGTTTTCACAGGTCAGAGTCTTGATCCTTGAAGTTAAAAGGAGTTATGTGCCATTTTAGACACAATATATTTGAACTTAGGTTCTTCTTAGAAATAAATCTTTATTAGTAGCAACACATGTTGTGGAACTTCCCCTTGTTCACTATTTTCTACAACCCTCTAATTCACAGGTTTTTGGAGCATATGGTTACAGTATAAAGGAGAGCTTTTCACACCATCATAAAGAAATGAGCTTTCATATTCTCACACAACTTGGATATGATGACCTAGGATTTAATTTTCCATCTCACCATACTCAAGAGGCCAGGTCATCATAAAAGAATTCTTTCTTGATCACACATGCTTTAAGAAAGACAATTATTGTTTTTCTCACACACAGACTTGTAATATTAATTTTGAAGGACCCCATGAAA